>JAZHYW010063474.1:0-12304 GCA_037355805.1 Ixodes ricinus | reverse complement strand
CAACTGTCAGACAATACCTGTAAAATACAAGTATTTGCTTGTACTGCTGCTATTCGCATCATGACCCAAATTGAATTTAGGGAAGCAAATAATTGGGGTTGTGTGGATATTTATACACCGAGTCGTTGGTCAGCCATTTTAAAGTTGCGACGAGTCATTCGCTGTAGACGAGCAATTTAGCCAGTACGGTACAACCGCTAGCCTGGGATCTTTAACGTGCACCACGCAGTAGTGATACATGACCGCACGCCAGTACGATGCTCATCCAGATCGAAACGGGCAGGGTGGGGATTGAACCCAGGATCCCTGGGTTTAGGGGAAGCATGCTCTTGCTTACCCATGCTTCTCTATGAGGCACGTGGTGATTCCATCTGTCCACAACGCGGGACGAAACAAAGCATCCGCACTAACGGCACAGGGCACGGGCAAGGGTACAGAGCACGAGCTCTTAACAGTTGATTCCAGCGCGCGAGCGCTGCATTGACTTCTCCATGGCTTCAGCCTCGCATGCGTAGCATTCCTCTTGCTCCAAGTAAGTTTAAAATAAAGCGTGGTTCTGATCTTCACCGCATGAGTCGTGCCGATCGAATTTCGAGGCGAATACAGCGTATTCATTGAACGCCATATATGAGGGCGTTATTTAGAGCGCATGCTACAAACGAGCTCACTTTCACAGTCTGCTAAGACCGGCAATCTTGATGGTGTGGAATGCACGTTTCGAAAGAACTGTGGAAGCTCGCCGTCAGCACGAGCTCAGCAGTCACGCATACAGACTGTGGCCGCCAGTAAATGGTTCCTTTAAAATTGTCAGGAAATGCAAAAACTGCCGTATGAGGAGAGATTTCTTTCTATGCCTGTTCAGCCTAGTGAATTGTGCGACAGGTCAAGGACGGTGTGCTTGTTTTCGTTCTTTCAAAAGCTTCAGTGCGTTGGTGCTTTAAATCGTGTCATAATATCAGGCGTGGGCCCAAGGTAGTCGTATATGCAAATAAAAGCTAAAGATTGCAAATCGGTGAGCGTACAAAAAGCAGAAAGCACAAGGTCCCTTCTCTTTGAAATCTCCGGTGTGTGTCTCGAACAGTCGGCTGCTTTGCAGGGTGAAAACTCCACTGCTGTTTTTTGTTGTCCAAAAATAGCAAAATATCTACCCTAACCCCCCCCCCCGCCCCCCGGTTGGCCCTCGACCTTTCGGGGGTGGCCTATTTGGCCCTCACACTCGAATGAGTTTGAGACCCCTGGTCTAGGCTTAAGGTAGAACAAAGCATTATTTTTATAAAAGGCAAGGTTCGCGCTTTCATCATCGTTATACTCCGTTTCACCTTAAAAAAAACACTGCAATAAAAAGATATACAGTTTAAAAATTTAGATGGGGACACGTTTCTGCGTTCAAAGAAACAATGAGCTCGCCCTGCAGAACCGATGATCATGGGTTCAATCCCCACCTCTGCCCGTTTCGCTCTGAATGAGCATCTTACCGGCGTCCGGTCGTGTATCACTACTGCGTGGTGCACGTTAAAGACTCCAGGCTAGCGGTTGTGCCGCACTGGCTAAATTGCGCATTTGCAGCTGAGACACCAGACGCACACTGAGACAGCATAACTTCCGGCTGTATAAACATGCGCACAACAATTTGCTTTTAGACACAATTTAAGTGGAGGTCACGGCCCGCTCTAAGTCCCCCCCCCCCCACAGATCAGTGACCCCACCCATTACTACTGGATTGGCTCGGCTGCTCGGCCGAACCCACTCGGAAGTCCAGTGTCTCCCTTTCGCCACATCCGGTGGGTCTAGTCTGGCGTCTGACACCGCCTGCTAGTCGGACGAGCAGACGCGCGGCAGCCTCCGGCATCGTCTGCTACTTCACCACCGTCAATCGTCGTCTGCAATGCCTGTAACACGCGGACATGAAAGCTGCACGCTGGCGTCCGTTTTCGCCTTCATCCGTCTGCTACCCGCCACCGTTTAAAAAAGAATTCTACAACGCTCGCAAGACTCGGCCATGAAAGCGGCGTTCGAGCGTTTCATCATGTGCGAGCGACGGTAGTGTCTGTCGATGGGCAACAAAAAGCGACCGAGAGGACTAAGAAAACGGCAAAATAAAAATGCAATCATTTTCAACTTTTATGTTCTTGTTATTTTTTTCGCATGGCATCCCCGAGCAAGGTGAGTGAGCGTAATGACACACAATTATAACGTGACCGAAAAATATTCATTTTGGTAGGCCAGGTGCAAAGCAAAACGACATATTAAAAAAAAAAACAGCGCAAAAAGGACGGGGACACAAAGCAGAAGGGAAACAGCACATACGCCGTTTTTGTGTCCTGTCCTTTTTGCTTTGTATCCCGCCCTCTTTTTGCGCTTTTTTTTTATATCTCGTTCAACCAACCAGCCCAGCAAGCTAGCCTGTCACAGCACAGCAAAACTTGAAAGTTACTTGCCTTTCAAAGCAAAATGACGAGAACATACCTGGACTGACTTGATGCGAGCCGAACGCCCGATTGCCTCCAAACTAAATGGCTCGCAAATTCTTACCTACGTAGGTAGCTTCTCGGCTTTGTAACCACGGTTAGCAATCATGACGGTTAAACAGTGCACAAAGCATCGGGGCCGCTTTTACGGGAACCTGAACATCTTTATTCAGCATCAACACCCGCAAACGAACACATCGAGCCAGAATGAGCGACATGGTTGACGTCGGACGATAGGTTTAAACCAATCCCACTACGAAAATAAGCACCCGTACAGCTTTTCCGAAGGCGCGTACTTGTGATACTTGTTCGTTGAAAACTACGTCGGTTGGGGAGATCTTCCCCCGAACAAGTTCGTGTGAACGGAAAACGACTTGCACTTGTAAAAATAGACGAGCTCGACGAGGTATACGCTCGCTGGGCACGCACTCCGCAGACGCCGGCAGCAACGCTTATAATCACTTCGCACAAATACGGAAAAGGCAATCTTGGGATACTCTCGAAAACAACAATGACTCACCAAGATTATTTGTTTCTCAAACGTAAAAAAAATGCCAATTAAGACGCTATTACGGCGCGAGATACAAATTTACCACCATCCTTTCAAACGTCGATCAACTCTCCAGCCAATGATACACGCAAAAACCTCTAAGCAAGGGCGGAACAGTAGGTTGCAGCCTCCACCTTCTCCACTTAAATTTCGGGTAACGGCGTAAATATTGCTAATAAAATATTTTTTCGTGGTATCTTTTTTTAAATACTTGTCCCAGCTACGCTATTTAGAAAGAAAAAAAAACGTTTGAACACAGCTGATGTTATGATTCGAGCTAATGGCGTAAGTATTGCTAAAAATATGTTTGCTTCATAGTACCTTTCTCTCTAAATTCGTGTCCCAGATATGTTCTTTAGAAAAGAAAAAAATGTTTTTTCATCACAGTTTTTTTTTTAAATTTGACCACAGCCGACGCTATGATTCCAGCCAATCAGGAGCGACAAATCTGCATCTTGTGCCGATTTGTCCAGCCAGTGACAGCGAGCGCGCACAGACAATGACTGTCGTGAAGATGCACATTTTTAGGCTGCTTGATTTGGAGTTGTAGGGTCGGCCGCGGTTAGACTGAAACGGAGCATTGGGGAAGAGATCGAACAGTCACCCCTCTAGCGGCACGCTTCAGCTCTGGGAACAACAAACCGAATTTTCTTGTTTGTTTTCGATCAGAAAACCTCGAAGATGACGATTCGAAGGCCGCTTCCCGTGCGACCAAAGCGCTCGTAAGAGCGACGTTCGTGTACAGACCGTGCATAACGGGGTTCAATTTCCTCGTCATGCTGCATTAGTAAACACCGGGCTGTGGGGGACCAGTGATTTCCCTACGTTCCTTCGGGGTGTACCCCCCCCCCCTTGTTTTTCCGAATGCACCCCTTTATTCACAACGACGCCTCTATTCTTAGTGCCCACCCCCCCTAACCCCTCCCCCCCCCCCCCCATAAAATTTAGACCCCCCCCTAATATAAAATCCTCCGGGAAACCCCTGGGGGGACAACAAGCTCGATAAAGCGCCCCCTATAGTTCGATCTCCCGCCCAATAGTGAATCCCCGACCCACCCCGAGCGGTTAAAGACGCTGAAACGTTCGCGGCAAAGTAATAGACGCGAGTGTCTCGACGTCGCCGGGTGTTATAATCACGGAGAGATACGGGGAGAGTCTTGAGAATCTTCCGGTTGCTTGGCAGACAATAACGTCCGATCAAAGAACCAATGAGGAATAAAAGCAGGCCACGCCCTTCTTAACCTGTAACTGTATCAGAGCGCAAGTTTGTCTGCTTCTTTGCAGAGGTTGCGGTGACGTCAGAACGCCGAGCTCTGATTGGCTCTGATTGGAGGATAGGGTAGACCTCAAGGAAGCTTGCTTTGAGGTCTACCCAGTATCTCTCAATCGGAGACAATCAAAGCTCGGCGTCTACCAAAAAAAAAAAAAGCAGACGAACTTGGGTTTTGCATAGCTTCGCGCCCGTTGTAAGACGCTACAACGCGAGCTCGAGGCGACGCCGACGCGAGATAGGCGTCGCCGCGTGGATCCACTCGTGATGACGTCGGAAGAGGAAAGGCCTTTTCTTCTCGGTGGCGTCGCCTCGACCAACTTCGCTCCCTACCCCGGATGAAAATGTGTGAACTGCCTCCTACTGACGAATAAGCTATCGTCGACTCTGACACCACTCCGGCTTCGAAGTGCGGGGGAGAACTGTATTCGCATAGAGATCCGGGACGAGAACGATGGCAGTTCCCGGATCTTTAGAGCACCCTTTGAGAATTTACATCGTTCGCTCGGTGTAAGTTTCCCCGATCAGAGCCGAGCCGATACGCTTCAACGCCGCACCTTTCGGACGAACCACATCTCGAGCCACGATGGCCAAAACCCGACACGAGCGTGCTCCAGCGGTGTCAATGTTACGGATACCCCCGTCGCGCTCTGCTGACGTTCTTCTCGTCGCCTCCGACGACGGATGGCTGCGCCAAATAAACGTCTCCGAGGAGACGAAGGCGGCGGCGGCAGCTTGCCCGCGACCGAAGCCCGTTTCCAGGGCGACCGCCGAGCGAAGGCCGCCGTTGGCATGTCGGCCGCTGGATTGCCTTGTCTGTCACCGCATGGGGAGAGATATTGCAGACGCCGCGCGCCTAATGGTCAGGCCGCCGGCGGCAGGAAGCAGCGACAGCCCTTGCACCGGGGCCGAGGCAGACCGCCTGGATTGTGTTTGCCTGCGTCCCAGCGCACGCGACGGAACTCCCCCGTTGCCTCGCTGCCGGCGTCGGCGGTCGGGCGGCGTTAATTAGACCGCCTCCGGTTTCGGCCAGAGCGCTCGTCAATCTAACCGGGCACGTTTCGGGTGGCCCCGTTTCCCGGGCTCGCTGGAGTAAGAGGGCTCACTCGGATGGGGCTGCTCGAGAAGGAGGTTCGCCGGGCGGACGTCCTTTCGAATGCTGCTCTTGGACTGTCGCGTCCGCCGCGCGGTCTCGAGACCGGAAACGCGGCCGCTTGTCGGGATCTTTGAGCTGCTTCTCTCGAGTCGGACGTGGCACCCTGCGGCGGTTTAGCTGCGAGGCTATCTTCGCGCGCGTGTGTGTGTGTGCAGGTGTTGTAACTGGAGAATGAGGGGGAAGGAGAGGGCCAATCGAATAGATATCTTCGGTTTCCCTTCGGGTCTTGGTCTGCAGAGCTTATTTTATTGGGCCAGAAGACGCTGGCACGTGAGCGAGACATTCGCGGAATGACTGGTTAGCGAGAGAAAGGGTATGTACTTCCCGAGAAGAGGCGTTCGCTGGTTCAATGGAGGAGTGCCCCCATCCCGGTCGCGCGAAAGGCGCCATCCCTCCATCGGATGTCGTGGGATGGAAGAAGTTGATGGAGCTGCCGGGACGACCAGAAATGTTAAGAAAACGTTCGTCACCTTCGTGGCACCCGGTACTTCGACAAATCCCGGCTTCACCCACAAGGCAAACGACGAGACAGTAAAAAATCAGCAGAACCCATCCTTTGGGAATGATTATCTACGTTAATGCGAATAGCATCAAACGGTGCGGAGTTATGCGCGTTCGTCAGGTGGCCGGCACACTCTAGATACGCCAGCCCACTCTTGAGGCGATTCTAAATTTGTTGACACTTTCACAGCCCTGCGCACGATCTCCGCAGCCCAGCACGTGCGTTTGTGTCACTTAGGAAGGCGAGCAAAGCACGCGCCATACGCTACAAACACTCAAAATGGTACCGACCAGACTTTCTGGCGTCTCAGCTAGTCTCAACCAACGGTACTCTAAACGGTTGTTTATATCTTTACCATAGGACGCGCTTTACAGCGCTGTCACGGCTACCGGTGCGCGCGCGTTCCATGCACGAGGGCTCATTCCGCTCTCGTGAGGCTGAGCACGGCCGCTACATCACCCTCTCCCGAGCGCGGGAGAGGGTGAGCTAGCGGCCGTGCTCAGCCTCACGAGAGCGGGAATGAGCCCTCGTGCATGGAACGCGCGCGCACCGTAGCTGCGACAGCGCTGTGAAGCGCGTCTATGGTAAAGATATAAACAACCGTTTAGAGTGCGTTGAATGACTGCCTTCATAGCTCTGTGGTTAGCGCGTCTGCCTGCTGATCAAAGGGTCAACGGTTCGAATCCCAGCCGGCGCCGGTCTTTTTTATTTATTTATCGACCCGCGGCGTAAGAGGTTAGATAGCCAGATAGATAGATAGATAGATACATAGACGAAAAGTGCGTGAAGTATCCAAAGAATGCTATTCGCATTAAAAGGTTTACAGAGCGCGGCTCTTAGGCGCCCGTTTCCGGCCCGAGGCGGCGTCGCCGTCGGCGTCGCCGTCGGCGTAATTGCGCGGTGCATGATGGGTAAATTTTCCCGCTAAATTTAGCGGAAAATTTTTCCCCGCTAAATCTAGCGGAAAATTTTCCCCGCTAAATCTAGCGGAAAATTTTCTCCGCTAAATCTAGCGGAAAATTTTCCCCGGCTAAATCTAGCGGAAAATTTTCCCCGCTAAATCTGGCGGAAAATTTTCTCTGCTAAATCTAGCGGAAAATTTTTCCCGCTAAATCTGGCGGAAAATTTTCCCCGCAATTGCAAATCTAGCGGAAAATTTTCCCCGCTAAATCTAGCGGAAAATTTTTCCCGCTAAATTTAGCGGGAAAATCCCCCCCCTCGCTCGAGGTCACGTGACCCTCAGGCCACGTGACCCCCTCTCGGTCGCCCCCCTCCCCCGTGCCTTCCCCTGCTCCTCAAGAGCTGCGCTCTAATTCGGCGTTACAGGGAGTTGTAAACGGCTACTTCATTTTTTTCTAGAAAAGATCGCGGTGTGCGCCCTGCGGTCTTGTCTCGCGTGAGCACTTAAGAAGACACACCCAGTGTCCAGCAGACACCTGACTCTTTCTCCCGGCTTACCAGTTTCGTTAGTCGCCGGGCTCCGTCCCTGGATCAGAGCTGATTAGCTCCACGCAGGCTCTTCGGGCGTCAAAATGTTGCCGTGAGCAACGGACAATAAAGAAAATAGCTTCACCCTTGAAGCGTTGTAAACAGCGGTGCGGCGTTAAACTATGGCGCCTTAAACGGGTTTCCGACTCGTGTGTTTCACCGCATCCTACAAAGTGGTCCCTTGATTTTCGCCCAATGACGTGACAGAAATGTTATCTTCTCGCCGGCCTCGACCCTGGTGTTGTCACTGCAGTAATAGTAGGCGTGGCAGTCGTCTCTTCTACTGCAGGTCGCTGCCCAGCTTGACAGCTACAAGCACTTTCGGCAGCCAGGAGTTGGAACGTCACGGCGACGCCTCGCGTTCATTCGTACTACGTATTTGCTCGAACGATCGACCGCCTGGATAGCGACATCCGACAGCATGGCACTCCGTCTTTTGTGTCACCGTCATTGTTTTCCCCTCCGGGATCATTTTTGACGCATTGACGGAACGGGACGCTAAGCACACCGGTTCGAGACGCATTCAAGCCACCGTACGTAGTTCAACGCACCGGCCGCGACGCAATTACGCTGTCGTAGCGCGTTGCATCCCCGCCCGACGTAATTTCCGGACCTCGAGCTCTCCTCCGGGATGCGGAATGTGAGAAACCGGCATACGGATGGGGCTGTAAAATAACCCCGTCCTCGCGCGAGTGCTCTCTATACACGGCGCGCCAACCGCACGAGCACCGGGAGACTTTATGGGGTCTTCGGCAATACCTCCTAGAAGACAAGGCCTGCCCATGACGTCACTGTTGGTGATCCGCCACTCGCGCCCCAAGTGACAAACACGCTACGCTCGGCGAGAATCTCCGCAAATGGGCAGACGCGTACCGTCTCGGCGTCACCGCATATATTATCGTCGCGTTCGCTGTGAGTCGCTAGAAAACGAATGGTGCGCGATGCTCACGCAAGCTCGGCGGCGCTTCGTAGGCCCACTAGCGATGACGTTTCCAGGGTGGAGCGCAGGCCTCGTCTTCTACGAGGTATTGGCTTTGGTGCGGTCCCCGTACACCGGTAGCGATCGCAACGTCGGCGCGGTCAACGTTTTATTATCCCGCCACGCAACATCTCCCCAGAGCTATAGCTATACTTAAGCTACTGTGCCGCCATATTGGTGAACTCAGGTTTATTGCCCCCTCGCTCCACTTAATCAGTCCTTGCAGAACAAACCCGGGGCACGCGGAAAGCCAATACAGCGCAAAAGTTTGCGCGCGCGGAGCAGTAAACTGGGACGCATAATCCGTACACGCTCGATTTATCCTTACCCTCTACGATGCTTTCTTTTTCTTCTTTTGCAGCCGCAGGTGCCTTGCGCGGGCAGCGACGCAGGCGAGAAACTGCGAGATACGGCTCTGAAGAAAGCCCGGATAACCCGCTGCAGAAGACAGGTCATCCAAGATCGAGCTCCCAAAACAGCCGTTCCAATTGGCCGACCGAGTGCCGATGGGAATGGTGACGCACATACCTGGCAGGTCAGCATCACCGATGCTGGTCTTAGCGCGCGACGACCACAGTGCCCTAGGGATCCCTCCAAGCGCATCGTGGTCCGACCCCCGGGGCAGCAATGGCGGCGCCACTGAGGGCGAGCGACTGCCTCCAGACCAACGACAGCCTGCTGGACTGCCTACTCGTCCCTGCTGGCGGCGAGCAACGCGAGTGCTGCCAATCGGAGTGGCGGCTTGGCCCCTGGCCACGTGTTCTTCGAGTACCCCGAGGAGATGCTGGTGCCGTGGGTGATCAACGAGTACTTCTCCTTCCATCGTGGTCACCTACCTCGTCACCTTCGTGGTGGGCGTCAGCGGCAACCTGGTGGTCGTGTCGGTGATGGCCGGGGACAAGGCGTCCCGCAACGTGACCAGCGTGTTCCTGGTCAGCCTGGCCGTGTCCGACAGTTCTGCTGACCATCTGCGCGCCGCTGGACGTGGCCCACTACCGTGATCCACTGGGACGCCGGGGCCACCATCTGCAAGCTGGCCGCCTACGCAGAGACCGTGTCCGCCTTCGCGTCCGTCCTCAACATGGTCGCCGTCACGCTGGAAGGTAGCGCCTTCCGCCGTCCAGCTCGGGCGTCCAGTCAGTCGAACGTCCGGCAAACACTGTCCAGAATGCCATTGTGTGTATGTTTTTAGAGCGCAGCTCTTAGGCGCCCGTTTCCGGGTTGAGCGGCGTCGCCGTCGGCGTCCGCCTAACCACGTGACGTCACGAGGGTCATGAGGCTCACGAGCGACGTCACTAGGGTCACGAGTGACGTCACGACGGTCGAGAGGGTCACGAGTGACGCCGCGAGGGTCGCTAGTCGACGTAACACGTGACGTCACGCGCATGACGATCCCCTCCCCTCCATCATCGCTCAAGAGCTGTCGCACTAATTCGGCATTACAGGGAAGGTGTAAACGTCTTCCATTTTTACTTAGAACGTGTGAAGTCGACTGCTGCTAATGCATCGTACACAAGAGACAGTCTGGCCAACACCGTCTGTAGCGTACCCTTAGCCATGACGGCATCATTGGTCATAAAAAAGAACGCGTTCAAGGCATACATCTGCATGAAGAAAACATGCTTAAAACATGCCTTAGACTTGGCTTATCCGCAAATACGTTTGTCGGACGTGTGCTGCAGCAACAAAGATGTTTTTTGTTAATCATAGCATGCGTAGTGTGACTTGACGGCTTGAAAGGGTGTAAAAAGCTTGTTCCAGGTACCTATCACTCCATTGCAACGCATTTTCAGCGCCCTCATTTTGGGTGCACATCTCATTCTGGACCGGAAAATGGGGTGCTGCTGCATGGAACGACACTTCGCAATTTGACACCAGTGCGAAGAGCAGCAGGGAAAACTTTGTCACAGTAAAGTGAGCCTTTTTTGAGGGTGTACAGCCCACGCAGAAACGACTTCAGCGGCAGGTTTGCTTTACCGACTATATGTCGACGAATCTGTACTCGACAGTAACCATTTTGATACTGAGAGATACAATCTTTCGGTGCCATACATATCTGACTTTACGGGAGATTATCGACGAGTGCAAAGTAGCTTATACTGTGTGACCTTCGTAATGGCAGAAGACGGTCACCTGCTGAACAAGGTTGTTCGTTAGCAAAATTGCAAGCTGGTGGAACAGGCCGCATGGGCGTCGACTCCGCTCTCGTACCTGGTCGAGCCTATCGGCCGCTTTCTGCGCCTGCAAGAAACGATCGTTAAAGACAGTATCTAGCGGAAAGCCGACTGATGTACGCCAGCGTCCTCGTCTTGATCTGTAGTCTAAGTGTTCACCAGCTAACATAGCCGAACCCTGGAACATGGGTGTTACATGGTAACACCCTTATGCGTTACTGGCGACGTAGCTGAATTACACTGTTTTGGTAGGTGCAACAAATCACTAGGTCAATACTTTACTCTCGACGTTGTACCGCAGAACACCGTAAACTATCGCGAAGCAAACTCAGTTCAGGCGTGTGCTGCGGCCTGAGACGCCTTCAAGACGGCAACACAATCAGCAGCCGTACGAACGGCGTAAGCACGCAACCGCTCGAGTACGCGGCAGCAGTCCGTCACCTTTACCGTAACCGAGTAACATCAGAGAGACGCGCATGAGTGCTGGCTAAGCGCGGCTTGCCACGCAATAGAGCGGCTATTATCGAATCTTAAGTGACAGCTTATAAAGCGCATCAAGCTGACGTAGCCGTTGGCTGTCGCTGTCCATTTCATGACACGGAGCTGCGTTTTAATGGAACGTTGCGGGCTCGTTTTTTAGTGCAACCCAGACAATCGGAAAATGAGTGGAGCCCCCCAACGGAGGCGTCTGATGTCATCCGCCGTGGCCCTGTCCTCACGGGTGTCGCCGCGGAGGTCTGTCGCGCAGATAATTGTACGACAGTCTCTCGCCCCATCCGGAGCACGTCACCAAAGTGGACCTGACGGCGTACCATCCTCCCCTTGCCCAGGTTCGTGGTGAGTCGTGTTCCCGATCCACTCAGCGCACCGTGTGCACCATGAGCGGCATGCCAGCGCCTCCATGGTGGGCGTCTGGGTGGTAGTCCCTGGTCGTCGCCCTGCCCTATCCTCTTCGTCAAGGTGCGTGCGCAACGGCGCCCCGGCGCGAGACAAGGCCTGCGCATGACGTCATCACTTGTGGATCCCCTAGCCGTCCCAAGTGGCAAACACGCCGGGAAGCCGTTTTCAAGAGACGCTGCAGGGTGGCGGGCGATGTCCGTCTTGGCGTCGCCGCGTGCTGGCGTCGATCGCGCTTCTGTAGGGTGCGAGCGATCCCCGAGTGATGACGTTTCGGGGGTAGAGGCGCAGGCCTTGTCGTATACGCATTATGTGGATGTACACCTGAGCGATTTGAGAACGTATGCCCTCGGCGCACGTGCGTGCCAAGACTTGTACGTGACGCATTACAAGAAACGTGTTACTTGAACCTTAGTTACTTTTTTGTCGTAATAAGGCAGCGACCTGAGTTGCACACAAAGAGGAGGAAGGGGTAGCGCGTATTTTCGCTAACTTTAGGTAAAGTAACAAACAACTGTATCTTGTTACTTCCAGAGGGGAACCGCAGTGACGTGAAACGTACCCCTAGCAGAGTAATTTCATCTCAAATCGTGCAAGAGCAAAAAAAAAAAAAAAAAAGACGGGTCCGAAACAAATCTTTAATAATATATACGTTGGTGGACAATGTAGGACTAGAACGAAACTGAAAAATTTGAGGCAATGAAAAATGGGCTCTTCTTAAGTGGTAGGGCTGCAAAGGGCACAAAGTGGGTCTTACGACTTTGCAGCTTTCACGAGAGACACGTTTTGGAGTCTCGCAACGTTTCAGATTCGATTCTTT
>JAZHYW010063473.1:0-15009 GCA_037355805.1 Ixodes ricinus | reverse complement strand
ATTACGCATTGCTAACCTCTCGTCTAAAATGGAGGCGCTTACTTGTTGGGGCTGATTAACTTGCCTCTTTCTTTACACACACGCCACTAGGGTGGAGAATAAAAATCAAGTTGACGTAACTCATGAATTAAAATAATGATTTTAATCTTTTTTTTTTGCTGTGTTAATTTAAAACAGGCCCGTATAACAAAATCTCAAAAATATGTATATGTTTTGCCGTTTGAGAATTTTATAAATTTATTATTTGTGCATACACTTTAATAAGCATTCATAAAAATTAAAGAATTAGAGTTCTGTAATGATTAGAAGTCAAATGTCGGAGCCACTAAAAATCCAGTTTTATGCCCATTAAACGGTTGGAAAACGACTACATTAGGCCCATTTAGAACACGTTTTGCCCTCTATGAGCTGATAGAGGTGCGTGAATGAAGCCGCAATATGCTATATGCACAGCTCCATACGTACTACTAATGTTACGGCTTTAGTGAGCCTCTTCTATTGCTTACATAGATGCAACATGGTATCAAAGGCAGTCTTGTCGATAGGAAATGCCTAGGCTTTGATTAGTCAATTACCGAAAGAAAAACTTGAACTGCACTCACCTTCTTGGGCCATTGGTTCAACTCCTGGGGACGCACGTAAGGACCACGAAATCACTAATCTATTTTCTCTCTCATACTCGATTATTCAAGCTGTTATAGAAGTTTGATGTATATAATATAAATATGTATTATTTGATATAATTTTTAGCTCTTTTTATTCTCTCCCTTTCTTGTCCACCAACGCTACCCCCTCTCCTTGCGAAGTAGCAAACCCACTTTTAAGCAAAATGACCTCTTCGTGACTGCAAATAAACAACTATTCTCTCTACAAAGTTTTGTGCCGTTCTTAGATTTCTAAAATTTAAATTTTAAGCGCAAGAACGACCAGCCTATTGAGCAGGCAAAAAGTTTCCCTGTAAGGAAAACAAATATGAGAGTCCGCTTTCATCATAGTGGTTCGTTGGCGAGTCACGCCGAGTTCTATTGGAAGCCAAAGGAAACGTGAAAGGAAGAAACGAATAAAACGAGAAGCGGAAAACAAGAATATGTGTGCATCATAACACCCACTCGCGCGCGCGCGCAGACACACACGGGCACGTGTGTAGACACCCACGCGCGGACACAGACACACAGCAAACACACACGCGACGCACGCAAACATCGCTATAGTGTGGTACAGACAGTGACAGTGGTAAGCAAAAATAAAGAGGAATTTGTTGACGGCTAACCTTGCAAACTAAGCTCAAGCTCAATGACCCCCATTCTTCTTTCGTTGCTTCGGCACCTTGATAAAGGCAATAACTAACGCCCCCCCCTCCCCTTCCCTTCCCCCTCCCCCTCCTCCTTCTCTTGAAATTTACGGAAAACAGATCGGAGTGAGGTCTTGGTCATCGGCCTGCTGGAGTCGCGCAAGCAGGATGTCGGGTCGAAAGCGTGCTGCTGTGATGGGAACATTTCTTGAGCAAGAAGAAGAGCAAGTGTGAAAGTGCAACTTGTAAAAGTTGTGTCAAAGGAAATGGAGTATCTGCTGGGCGACAAGAAAGCGTCGCAAAAACTCATGGGCTCTTTTATCGTTCAAACAACTGCAAGTTTCAAGTGCGATTTAGACAAGCAAGTAGACAAACTTGCGTTCGCCACAAACACATCACAATTCGTGCGGTTGAGCACCGGGAGTTTTCTACACTCATGAACGTGCTGCGTCCCGGGTACAAGCCGCCTCCCTGACACTTAGTCGGAAATGCATTGCTGGACGAAGTTTACCGTGAACAAAAAGCGAAAGCATGTCTCCACCTGCACAACAAGGTTGTCACTATGAGCATGGACGGATGTTCAAACGTGCTCAACGAACCAGTGATCTGCGGTCACTGTAATGAATGACACTGGACAAACGTTTCTGGCTGACACTATTGACTCCACAGGACATTCTCACACTTCAGATTACCTCGGTGAGCTCGCGACAAACGCAGTCAAAAACTGTGAAAACAAGAGCAAATGCAAGGTAGAGGAAGTCTTGTGGCGGACAACACAGAGAACACGAGCGAAAATGAGAAGGAATTTGCAGAGTGAGTTTCGAACAGGCATCCTAGCTCAGCGCACTGTCAAGAGACTTTGAGCTGAAAACTGCGAGGGAACAGGTCGTGCACGTGATGAAATACTTCAGAAGCAACCATTAGGCCGGAAGCAAGTAAAAAAAGCGGGTGGAACACGCTTGGTTTTGCCTTCTGAGGTTAGCTGGAACAACAATCAATTAACAAAAATAAGTATATCTCATTCTTTCAGCCACAATTAACAAGACGATCACATCAACTGTCAATAAGGAATTTCGCTAAAAACAATGTATTTCATCATTCATTTTTTCCACGCACTGTTAGAGAATGGAATTCTCACAGCCGACGTCCTGTGAACAGTCCAACATTGTCTTCATTCCTCTCCCAAATCGGTTAGAAAGTATATAGTTGTTGTACGTGTAGGTTGCATCCTGATTGTATATTATGCATTCTATATTCGCGAGTATTTTCCGATGGGATTGAATGAGCCAGTCACTTTGCTTGTCTGTGTCGCGTTGTGCGTTGCGCGCCGAGATTTGGAACTGTGTATAACGGCACTTTTTCTTTTTCAATATGCACAAATTCACCTCATACCGCCTCCACGAGGTGAGCAGTATTAATAAATAAATAATAATAACTTGGAACTTTATTTGTCAAACAGGGAAATTTGAATGAAGGTTTGTGACGAAATCAAACATAAAATTGACAGTGCCGTGCAGCAGAAAGTGGCAAGTTTATGGATGAAGTTCAGTGCAGAAGACATACTCAGCACAATGCAGCCTATTGCAGTTGCTTTAGATAGCGTGTAGAGTGCATCCTGCATTCTCTCAGAGGTTGTGGAAGCCTGGGAGGATCTTGGGAATGAAAACTGCAACCGAAACATAATTTAGTCACTACCAGTGAAGTGGCTTCTTTTGCTTTGTATATGTACGTTCTTGATTGTGGTAGTTGTTTGTTCTTGGTTTTTCATCGGATAAAATGTATTTTACCGATATTTTTGCATATTAAAAACTTAAAGGCTACTCATATTTTGTTGATGTACTGTGAAAAATAAAGTTTGATTACTAAAAAACAAGCACTGCTTATTCCAACATGAAGTGTATTGTAGTTCGTATAAGAAGCTTTTATTCGAGCCGTGTATTATAAAGCTTAAGTAAAGTTGCAGTAAACACACTTCCACACTGTTTTCAGTTATTAGGCACGCCTATAAATGAGTCTGCGATGTTTTAATACTATAAGTGAGAAGAGTACCTAATGTTAATTTAAAACAAAAGTGCGAATTAAATAAAAAATATCTAATTTAAATCCAATAAATGTTTTTATTTATTCACAGACGGCCATGATTTCTTTTTTACCCTGCACGCAACCCAATTACCCTTTCATTGCGCGCACGCAAATCTTGCTAGAAATACTCCTCTTCAGGCACTCACGAAAGACCTAAGTTGCTCAGTTGTAATAGTGTAGACGCCGGCACAAGCATAAAATTTAGCAGATTGAACCCAATCCGCAATCGGTGTTTTTTCAGCATTTGAAAGGCTTACCAGGATACCTACAGTGTCGTAAATTGTCTCCGAGGGGAATAGAAAAAGCAATCAGAACGTAATTGGCTGTGCCTGAATTTTACGACCTTATAATTGATTTTGCTTTTGGTTTATCCAATTCCGATCGGAAAGAAAACTCTCACAAAGAGAGAAATATATAATAAATGAAGATTGTGGGAAGTTTAAAAGCCTTAAGGGAACGGTGCCGAGTACTCCATAGAACTCGCATATGTAATGATGGTTTTTCGTGTGGTTATGATAGTGAATTTGAACGGAAGTGCCATACCGTATTGAATATTTTGCAGAAACTAACCTTCGTGGTCGTGGTTATCAAATGATAATGAATCTCAAAACGGGGATACAGCGTGCAATAGACAAGGACTGTCCTTTTAATTACGCGCTGTTTCACCAATTTGAATGAACACTTGAGAATATTAAATACATCGGCGTGGGCTACAAAACAGGACCTTAAAATTTGCGTTTCTTTTATTGTAGTGCTATCCTTGCATAGAAAGGTATCAACCTGGGAATTTATAGTAAGGCACAGAGCATCGTTTTTCCTTTTCTGAATGGACTAAACTGAGCTAGCCCAAAGACCACGATATATTTTTTAATACTTTGTCATCGTGACGCCTTGTCCCCAACAAGTACGAGGAAACCCACATGGACCCAACGCAAGGAAAGGAGGTTGCCTTGTTTCGGTTCCTGTTGAGTGACTTCCGGCTCAATTGCCAATTAGAAAGCCTATCCCCCTTCGAAGGCAGAAACCTCCTCCGGGATGCCGGCAAAAATGAATTTCTCGGCTCTTTGGCGGAGTCCAAGTAAATGACGTGGTTTCCGCGGATTAAATTTTTCCCTAAGAAACGCGCAGCTCCCTTTCTCCGCGTTAATGTTTACTTGATAAAACTCACGTATTTATTTTCCTCGCTGCTTTTAAGAGCCTCTATCTTCCGCCTGGCTACGCATAAATATCTAAACGTTTTTTTTGTTTGTTTTTTGGAGGGGGGGGGGGGTCTTTCTACCGGGTTTTAATCAAGATGCGCTCCCGAAATGCGGATCTGCGCGAGTGCGCCGGAGGCTTTATTTTTACGTTCGCGCAGCAAGTGCTCGGTATATCTGGGTTCTCGAATTGAAACGTCCGTCTGGCGAAGTTGAGATGTGCCGTCTTGGCGAAATATGAACTGATTACGCAGTCCCTCCCTGCCTTCTCTCGTTATCATTCGCCGGGCTGAAATAAGCTCTTCCCCGCGGCTATAATCGAAACGTGGAGTATTCTTTTCGGGGTCCCGGGCCTCTGCGGGTTTTCCCGAAATATATGGCTCCACTGCGGCGCAGATTGGGTACACACACGACGTCGAAAACTTTCTATTTCTTTAATCTAGACGGCGTAAGCGCTTTCAGTCGAAGGATAAACACATGCTTTAGAGCGCAGCTTTTAGGCGCCCGTTTCCGGCTTAAGCGGCGTCGGCGTCGCCGGTCGGCGTAACCGCCAGGTCACGTGACCTCCCGTCACATGACCCCCAAGGTCGCTTGACTCAGCTCACATGACCCCCAGGTCACGTGATCGCCCCGAGGTCATGTGACCCCCCCCCCCGCGCCTTCCCCTCCTCCACAAGAGCTGCGCTCTAATCTCGGCGTTACAGGGAGTTGTAAACGGCTTTCATTTTCGAATCGACTTTCAGATGTTGGCGGACTATGGCCTCCGTTGCTGCGGCGCCAAAACAACAACATAGTTCTTTTTTAATATATTGTGAAAGGATTTTGGGTTGAGAGTTTACCAACTGTGGTCTGTGTAGCATGACTTAAAAACTCAGAACTCGTACTGCGTTTTTTTTTTTTTTTGGTCTAAACATATGTTTCGGCATCGTCATTTGCTGAGCTGCATTCGTAAGCTGCGGTGATGGGCTCTCCGAGTGTTGTGCGAAAAAGTAGACGCATCGGGCTTCTTTAAAAGTGTAATTAGAACAAGTAAATAATCAACCGACTGACACAATGCACTCGTGATGAAAGCGAATTATGGCTGCAATAAATTCTACGAATATGAAAACTGTGAGGTTAATCTTCAATTTCCTTGTCGCATCAAATTTGACAAATTGTTGACATGTGTGGTGCTATCACTGGACCTCTAAGGAGTGGGGCTGCATTCTTTTAAAGATGCTATATGTTGAAATGATGGATTAGACAGCCATCTAAGAGGGTCTGATCATGCACATGGAGGTTAGTATGGACTATTGATACCGATCAGCAAGGTCAAGAGCTTACTAATGACAATTTCTAACGGACGTCGGATGCAGAATTTTGTGCACTGATTAATAAAATAATGTGGACTTGCTAACTGTGATCTGAGTTACATGAGAATAAATGAACAGTTTTATAAACGTTAGTATTGAATTTTTTGCGAATGATTGGTTCGGAATGCTTTTTAAAGGTTTGTGTGCTCGCCACTCCAACAAACGCCAGCTTTTCAAAAAAAAAAAAAATTGCGATTGAAATTAAGGTATTGCAATGAAAGTACGTTATATCAAAATCTTGAGAACTGCCGACTTACAAGATCGTCGATTAGTACAAAAGGTTAAAGATCGCAGAAGCTCTCGCTAAAAGTTGCCGGGTTATTCGGTGACCCGGGGCAGAAACAACTTCCCCTAGGCCATACACGCGACGTATACCTTTCGCTTTGATTCTCAGACATTTCAGCGTTCAAACGAAGCTAGACAAATGTGAAAATTTTAGGCTAAAGGGTATATCGTAAAATCGTTGATTAGTACAAAGGTTAAATGTCGCAGGAGCTTCCTCGCTAAAAGTTGCTGTGATTAGGGCGTTCTCAGGGCTTAAGCAACTTTCCCTACGCCCTATGTGCGGCGCAAACATTTGCATTGGTTCTCAGACTTTCCATCGTTCACAAAAAGCTTTGCGAGGGTTTCGGACTCTTCAACCAATTTTCTGCCCCACTCCTTTCCTACGCCACATGCTTCCCCCTCTTTGCAAATTTCAGCTGATCTTCCGAATTCTTATCTCTTTTGTGCAGGAATGTTTGTTGATAAGCAAAACAACCACTAAAATTCGAAAGTAATTTGTAACTTGAGCAGAAGTTACTCAGAAAAAGTAATTAAAGTAAACTACTAATTACCGAAATAAAAATGTAATTGTAATTTACTAAACTACTCAGAAAAGTAGTTAAACTACAGTAACTTAAGTAGAGTAGTTGAACTACGTACAAGTCTGGATGGAGGCAACCTTTCCAGCCTTTCCACTCTGGTTTTCACCGAAGTGGAAAGGCTGAATTTCTCTAGGCGTGGTCCTAGATGTCCTCCTCGAGGTTGTCCTTGAGGGCGTCCTAGATGTCGTTTCTGAGGTTGTCCGAGAGGTCGTCCTAGAAGAGGTCGTCCCACCATAGTACAACCGCTGGTCTTTCTTCTTCACTGGAGTGGAAGGCTGAATGTTTTTTTTTCCAGTAATCTGTTTTTTTTTTTTATACACCAAATATGTTTGGGATGTGGGAATTATACGTAAGCTCTGTTTTCTTACAGATAACGGGACGTTTCATATAGCGTTTATTTAAGAAAAAACGACGTTTATTTTTCTTAATAATACTGTGTTTTTTTTTACCGACAAAACACGCATATTTAGACAGTTTATTTACCGAAAACGTGTGTTTCTTGACGAACAACACAAGCCCTGTTTTTTTAACCTTGTTTGCATTTTAATTTTACGGAACCACTTCCTATTTTGACCGATATGTTCCAGATATTTCCATTTATATTGCAAGCTTTTTTTTTCTTTTTAACGTGTGGCCTTCGTGTGCACTCCGACTTCTACCGAGAGGCACGCAGAGCCGGCAGAGGGCGCGGTACAAGTCTATGCTCCGTTTCACTTTTAAAAGGCCACCGAAACATCCAAAAAATATATATTTTTTATTATCCGAAACGATTGAAAACGATGCCGGGACATTACCCTCAAATGCGAAACTTAGGAATTCAGTATTTGTGAAGCAAAAAAAAAAAGACAATCTCCAAATGCCGAATTTGGGGTTCCGCGCAATCCGCGCCAGTGCGGTGACGTCAAATATTGCGGAGTCCTGCGAGTCGACTATTCTTTCGGCGCCTCCGCTCCACGCTACAGCAAAGCGCCGTTGCACGGCGACCCGAAGCGAGGAGGAGGTGAGGAGCGGGAGAGAAGGGCGCCGACGGACCAGGAAAAATCTGTTTCTTCGTCCGATTCCCCGACTCACCGATCATCCTTGCTATCAGAGCCGCATATTGGGGAGGAGTCTGGCCAGGTGGGTGTGGCGACGAACGCGCCGGAGAGGAGAAAAGTACAACGAAAGGGGAGAGCGCCGAAGGGCGAGAGAGAAAGAAGGGAGCAGAGAGAGATGACCGCCATTTTTTCGCAACGCTATCGGAGACTGGTCGGAGAAGAGCACTGCTGAGGCTACGCGTCGTCTGCTACGGGCCGACTTCTTTTCGCCTGAATAAAAGTTTGTGGCCATACGTCGAGAAAACTTCCTTTATTAGCTTTTGAACCCACCAAGGAATAACAGTAAATCATTTTCTTGCCAGAGTCAGCGATATAAGAGGAAATAATCGAGATTTAGATGCCGATCCAATGCATTCTGCCAGGAGACATGAACGAAGATGGCGGCCTCCCCACTCAGCTGAAAGCAGCCGGCAGTTTGCGCATGCGCTCATGCCTTTCGCTCTGCGCCGCGTGCTGATTGGCTCAGCTCGGGAGGAGAGCGTTACGGCGGCGAGATCATAGACTGACCAGACTTCCCGCATATACGGCTCTGTCTGATGTGCGTCGAGCGCCGCCATGTTTTCCGAGGGAGGATACAAATCCAGGAGGCGACATCTCATTGGACTCCGATTTTTGTCATTTCAAAAAGAAGGGGCGTAGTGCGTTCGCAATTGCATTAAAAAACATGTTTAACGATTGCCGTCATTAAATGTTAATAGAAATGTCGCCTACAATGCTTCTAAATTTCACGATTTTTGACGTCACCAATCAAAAGAAGCGAGGAGGTGAGGAGCGGGAGAAAAAACGCCAAAAATAAAAAAAACCACGCCCGCGCGTGGGGACTTTTTTTTTTTTGCGATGCGGTTTTTTTGTTTGTTTATGACAACAATTTGCATCGTTTTTTGAAAATAAAAGAAATACGACATTTGGGGTGTCAGTGCCCCTTTAAGTCCGACCGCCGCGGCTAACGCTTAGATTCGTTGAAGCCAATCGCGCCAAAAGTGCATTGTCACTGCCCTCATCGCCTTTGTGCGTTTTCTATCATGTATGTCGAGACCGGTTCCAACGAAGTCAGCGGGAATCGGAAATCACTTCGCTATATCCGCTATTTCGTTACAGCCGACTTCGGTATAACCGGTCTCGGCAGTAGCTAACCAATCACGCATCGTTGGATGCGACGTGATCCTGCAATCTTTCTTGTGCGTGATTGGTTTCACCGGAGATAGCAGACTACGATGACAACGAGTATCCGACTTTGCCTCACTTTTTGTGTGTTTCTTACTAGGGAAAAACAAAAACCCTTTCTGCATTTCTTTGTAACGAGGTATTTTCTTGCTAACGCGGAGGCAGCAGACCGACCCAAGCACCAGGGAGCATTCTATGGGTGTAGTTATACGTACTTTGCGTGCTGGTGTCCGTAGCAGTAATTGTAGCCGAATAAAGGAACCTAAAACAGCGACACTCTTTGCAACTGCGGCTGTCAACGCCGCATTTCGGTGATATATCTTTAAAACTTCTATGCAAATAAGCAGAGCGCGTGCAGCACCTGCAATTACATTCCCAGACTTCCCACGGTGCTTGCGTAGTTGGCAAGATGCCGTCGTACCTCGCCCTTTTACACGCTCTCAGAGAGTTCGCACATTTGAAGTACAGTGTACTCGGAATTGGGGGTATAGGTGTCGACCCCACCCGCAGAACTGGCACAACAGACCACATTCGATACATATTTAGAGTGAACCGCGCAGCACAATAAAATGCAGGGCAGCTGACCACGAGGGATACGGCGACGTCCGTATACTCCCACAATCACAACACGGAACAGCGTCGTAAGTGTTCGACGCATCATATATACTTGACTGGTATACTCCCGCCATATCTCTCGCAGCACCGTGTAACGGTGTCTACGCCATAGCCTGACAAGCTCCCATTGCCGAGCCGCACCGTTGCGCTGCGCGTCGATTTCAAGCCATAACCAAGTCTCAAGTTGTCGTCATCCACGTCACAGGGGTGTCGCGTGAAAATATCCCGTCCCTGATTGGCTGCTGCCGCCTTGAACGTCTCCGGGTTGTCCGAGTACTCGTCCGTTTCCTGGAGCCGGACGCGATTTTGGCAGTTATAGTGAGGGTCGGAGATACGTGCCGGTATACAAGTTGCTGAGCCTCTCTAGTGTGCTGGCTTCACTGGGAGACACAAATTATTCTGTACCTTTATTCAGGTACCCACTTCGCCATCAGGCATTACAGTGGGGGGAAGACAAACAATATACAGACACACAAAAAAAACTCACACATTCAGTGCGTGAAAAAAGGCGTCATTGGAAGCTATTGAGACAGCGCGGGATGGAAGGGAGTTCCAATCGCGCGCGGTCTCTACAAAAAAGGAGTGTCGCAGTACGTCACCCTTAAAAGGAATTTCTCTAATTTTTAAAGCATGGTCGTTCCTACTGGATACGTAAAAAGGCGCTTTCATATATTTATCCTTTTCTACACCGGTTTTACCATAATAAATATCGTGAAAAAGTTTGAGACGGAGGTGCTTTCTGCGATCTTTTAATAATTGCCACTTAAGTTTATGTTTCCACTCAGTCATACTTAGTCGCCAATCGTAATTACTTAAAACAAACCTCAAAGCCAGATTTTGTATTTTTTCAAGTTTTTGTATAGAAAAGGCGGTATAAGGGTCCCAGACAACGCAAGCATATTCCAGAATAGAACGAACATGGGAAAAGTAAATTGTTTCTCTGAGCGACTGAGGTACAGTTTTGAAATTTCGACGCAGAAAACCTAGCATCCGTGAGGCCTTCGAGGAAATATAGTCAACATGCGCATTCCAACGCAGATCGGATGTAAAGTATACACCGAGATATTTAAATTCATTTAGGGTTTCTAGGACTTTTCCATTTAGCGAATAACGAAATGCTGGCGGTAAAACCTTCCTTGTAAAAGTGACATGTACAGTTTTTTTTACATTCAAAGACATTTGCCATGACTGACACCATGATTCAATGCTGTCCAGGTCCTTTTGCAAAATCACACTATCCTGCGCATTATTAATCTCTCTATAGACAACACAATCATCCGCAAACATTCGAATGGTAGAACAAACATCAACAGCAATATCATTTATGTAAATAAGAAATAAAAGCGGTCCTAGAACCGAGCCCTGCGGCACACCTGAAGAGACGTCGGCCATTTGGGATTGGAAGCCATTTAAAACCACATACTGTTTTCTGAACGACAAATACTCACGAATCCAGTTACAAACTTTGTCATCAAGTTTATAAGCGTGTAGTTTAGAAATTAAAAGATCATGAGGAACGACATCAAAAGCCTTACTGAAATCAAGAAATATACAATCAATACTTCGTCGCTTGTCGATTGCCAAAGAAAGGTCATGAAAAAATTCAACTAATTGCGTACTACAAGAATATCCCTGCCGGAATCCGTGTTGCGACGGATGTAAAAGGTTAGATGCGCTAAGATGAGTCATGATATTACTATATAGAATATGTTCCATTACCTTGCATGAAATACTTGTTAAAGATATCGGTCGGTAGTTTTCGACACTGGCTCTAGGACCACTTTTATGCACTGGCATTACTCGTGCAAGCTTCCAGTCTAAAGGAAGCGAAGATTCACACAGCGATTTTTGGAACAGTACGACGAAATATAGGCACAATGAACTTGAACAAGATTTCAAAATACACCCCGGAATATCATCCGGACCAGTCGATTTGGTTGTATCCAAGTTACGCAATTGATTAAGAATTCCAGAAACAGCAAATTCAACTTCAGGCATAACGTTGGTTGCCGCTGGAACGTTAAAATCTACAGTCCTCGTCTGCGAAGGTGTAAAAACCGACCGAAAAATATAAATTAAAATGCTCGGCTTTTTCGTTATCACTGTCGACGAGAGCATCGTTATGTTTGAGGGTCGGGACGGAAGAATTATGTTTGCCGTTTGCTCGGACATATTTCCAAAATTCTTTTGAGGAACGCCTAAAGTTATCTTCTAATTTAAGGAAAAACGCCGCTTTAGCCTGTTCCAACCTTTCCCGGACTACTCCAGCCAATTCTTTCAGTTTAGCAAGGTCACTCGAAAGCCGGGTTTTACGGTATTTGACGTAAGCTCTTCTTTTCTTGTTGAGTAATCCACGCAATTCTCGCGTAAACCACGGCTTGTCACGTGCTCGTTTTGGTGTTAGCATGCGCGATGGGACACACTCGTCGCGCAAGCTAAAGATTTTTTTGTTTTAGTTTGATCCATAACTCATTGACATTTAAAGACTCGGACAAAGTTTCAAAAACCGGAAGATAAGATTCCAGCGCAGAGTTCATTTTTGAATAATCAGCTCGGTCATAGAAAAACACCCTTCTTTCACATGATTTGCTTTTGCTCGAACAACTTAAGTTGACTTGAGACACTATAGCTCTATGGTCACTAATACCTGGAACGGTATGCGTATTTTCGACAATCCCAGAAGTGTTACAGAGCAAAAGATCCAAGATATGGCCCGTATCATCATTTCGTGTCGGTTCAGTAACATATTGCTTTAGTGAAAAAACGTCCAACAAGCTAAAAAAAACTCCGTATACAGTTCACCACCAACTGTCCTCCTGAAGTTCGCATTATTCCATGCAATAAAGATAAAGATAAAGACAAATTATGCCTGTTTATGCGATTAAGCTAGGGTGTTATCACCGCAGGTCACCTCTTTATTTTGAAAACAAAACGGTGCTTAGCGTAATATCAACCCCAAGAGGCACGTTTTAATTCTGGAACGAAACCCAAATTAACCATTATTTTGGATTTAATTTATCGGTTTAGGTGTTGATTTAGGACTCTTTCATAACTCAAGATATGTCTCACAGAGTAATAATTGAGCTAATAAGTTGTTTGCGGACACTTGATCTTGTGACATACGTGCTCGATCCAGGAACTTCAAAGTATTTCGAGAATTCAGTGAGCCTCTAAAGACGGGGTCTTTCATAGATCTTAGAAATAACATAGCATATTGTATTTGTGGTAAAATATCGGTGTTGATATATTTTTTTCTTGCTGCATTTTTTTCGCTCAGATAATTGTCATGTGAAATAATGAACTGCGGGCCTTTTAAAGTTCTTTTTGGGGGATGTATTGCACAATTAATTGCTTTAAAATGATTACCAGCACAAGAATGAGAAGATCAATCTAAACTTTACAAAACATCGCTCGCGTGAAAAGTTTAGTAGTATGTTCACTAAATGTATAAATTAAGAAACACTGTTTTCACTACCGGAACCCAAAGAGAGAATCTGAGTCAGACAGTTGAAATGTGGGTGCTTTTAAAGCAACGCCTGACGCATATGACTTAATATTACATGCAGTGTTTGACTATCTGTCTACCTTGATAACGATGTTAGAGTTTTCTTTTATGCTAAAAATAAAACAAAATGAGACCTCAGTGGAAAGACTATTGTGGTTAAATTGCGTATTTCTTGTGATCGTGGCGTTCATTGTGTACGAACATTACCGCAATTTGTATTAATATCATTTATACAATTAAGATACTTAAATACTCAGTTTTTACTTTCTAATAATATTTGTTGCGATTATCTTATGTCAAACGCGCTAACAATTCCAACACTCCTAATTAACAAATTAAAAAATAAAAATAGTCTAAAACCATTGAAAACACTCTAGCTTGTTTGAGAATTGCATGTAAAATTCCATAATTTTTGGTAGAGCACATGACCCTATCAGAGTAGAAAGTTTTTACAATCGGCAAAGCTTCGTTCTCACCAATCCCCCCAAACCAAATGCCCCCCTCTCTACCCCCCCACCCCAGAAAAAAAAAGAAAAGAGAAAGAAAAGTCTGTTTTTTTTAATTACCAATTTTCCCAGAACGTTTAGTTTTTCTTCAGCAAAACGACGATGCGTAAGAACGCATCGTCGTTTTGGCAATTTTAACCTTTTTAGTTCGAAGGGTCGCCTACCCGATTGCACGTCTGCTCAAAACAGCACGTTTCGTTGGCGTTGGAAACCGGTAAAACAGTAGTGAGTTTTAGTATTGCCTATGTGAGCGAACGCAAGCACTGTCTGTTCGCGTTAGCTTTGCGTGTGCGGAGCCAAACATTGTGGTCTTTGATCGGTGCAGGGCGACGATGCGCATGTGCAGCGTGGAGGACGCAACTCTCTAACTCAAACGCACAACACTCGCGTTCGCTTCTATATGGAATACAAACATTTTCTAATAAGGTACAATCCCATACCAGCTGCAGCACTACATAGGGACAGGGGGGAATCGGTGGCCGAGTGGGCTAAAGCGCACACCCAGCTCGACGCGCGTGGAGCGAAAGCTCGCGCTGCAGAACCCAGGGATCCTGGGCTCTGAGCCCCACCCTGCCCGTTTCGATCTGGATGAGCATCAGTACCGGCGTGCTGTCGTGTATCACTACCGTGTGGTGCACGTTAAAGACCCCAGGCTAGCGGTTATACCGCACTGGCTAAATTGCTCATCTACAGCGAGTGACTCGTCGCAACTTTAAATGGCTGACCAACTACACGCTGTATAAATATCCAAACAACCCAAAAAACATTGGGACAGTGAAGAGCGCTGCTTGCATGCGGAAACTGCATTTCGCGAGCCTTGATCGCTAGCAGTTCCCGCCGTAACCGCTGAGCATGGGAATCGGGGGACCCTCACTAGAGCGCTTCCCCTTTCCGCCGCGGGAGGGCGAGCGTAAAGCTGGAGACGCGAATATCACATGCCACCCGCCAATGCTCTTCATATGCTCTGCCGGGCCCTCGTATCTTTGGACGTGCTCTAAAATTTACTCGGTCCTACCCCCGTCCAGCGTCGCTCCGTGTTATCACGTGACACGATTTGCCGGAGCACCTCGGATCTCTTTGGGTAAAATTTGGAACACAACCCTTCCCTTTCCTGTTTTCGGGACCTGAAGCCTAGACAGCGGAGTCCTCGAGCGATTGGCCGACAGCCAACAGACTCTTGTGAGGGACTGTCCGGAACCACGTGATGAGCATACGTTCAAGGCCCCCGTGAAAGACACGGACGAGCTTTGAATAAAAAAATTCCCTCCGAAAGAAAAGACGAAAAAAGAACGGAAGCGGAGTGTTGCACGATTTATGTCGGAGTCGTATCGCCTC
>JAZHYW010063472.1:0-33462 GCA_037355805.1 Ixodes ricinus | reverse complement strand
TAACAGTTGTACTTTACTCTTACATGTTACCTTCTTCAGCATCATTTAGACAATAGATAATAAAAGGTAAAATCTGGATATCCTGCAGATTGGGCATTGAGAGCTACGAATAGAAGCTCATTTTCAACAAATGTGGGCAGGAATTACCCAAAACATTTGGTAGGCCTAGATTAACTATGCTTCCGCTTTCTGAATTTCGAATGTGCCGATTGGTAATGAAGGAGGGTTTTTGGGCTCTTGGCTCTTATGACCAACATACACCATGTTCCTGCAACAGTATGGTGTGGTTTAAAAATCTTATTTATCCATTGTTTGGAAGCTCATGATATTTCCACAACGAATGCAAACAGGTACTGAAGCTATGCCTCCTCTCACCCGAGAATGACCTAAAGGCCAAAGCTACCTGCTGCCAGGTCCAATCACGAGCCAGTTAGAAATCAGGTTATTGCTCCAACGTGAGTTTCACTGCGCGAGTCTCGAGATACGCACGCCGGAATAACACGTGATTTCTAATTGGCTCGTGATTGTACATGGCAGCCCGTTGTCTTGGCCTTTGGTTTATCGCAGGTTGAAACGAGGTGCAGAGATAACTTCGTAAAATGATAGGGAGTCATTATTCTCTAGATATTTTTGGAGAATAAACAATTATCTACAAAGGGAAAAGCTTTAACTACTGGACTGTATAGGCGACCTATAATGATCTTGTTAAGGTGATCAAGGTATATGTCACTGAAAATTGGGACAATGTGAAACCAAATACAAACCCCGTCCCTTTGCAGGAGGATAGTATCTTATTCTGCAAAGATAGATGCAAGATGAACCATGAGTAACTCAAGGAAAGTATCCTGACACACGCCTGAAGCATTCTAAAACGCAACAGCCCCAAATGTGTCAATCGAATTTTCGACACATGTTAAAGGTGGTTCTTAGGAATTGAATAATAAATGTCTTTGAGATCACCAGAGCACGCTCCCACTGTGTTGAGAGAGAAAACTGATGACATAATATGAGTCCTTGAGTAGGAACGGATCGTCCACTTTCAAAAAACATTGAACCTGTAAGTAAAGGGCCAGGGCACTTTGCCAAGTGCTCCCCTCTGAAACGATGTCTCTTCAAGGACAATTCTGTTTGTGAATTTGTGTACTGAAGAAAAGTTAAAAACTGCAAATATTTGCTCTTGAAATTGAATGCACACTCTTGCTTTAAGCACAATGTGAGGCAAGGTTTTTTTCTCCTTAGATTTTACCTTTGATATGGAAATTCTTTTGTGGTGTTTGAAGACAGTCAATTGCTGCAAGGGCGTTGGTACCCAGGATATGGGTCGACGTTAACACAAGCCCACCTTTTTTTCTGCTTATAGAAGAAATTGGGACTGTTCCTCCAAGTACGACTCGGTTCGTTTCACAGGAAGGTGTGAAACCGATGGCTGACACAGTAAATAAAAACTTGGGGACGCTAAGCTCCGCCTTTAAGAGTGGAATACGATAGCGTTATCGGGTCCCGCTCGCAAAGCCTCAGATATACGTGTGCTCGTTGCGAAGCCGTGCAAGCGTGTGTGTGCGTGGTCCCATAATGCAACGTGCGCACCCACGTGTGATGTCACACGTGACGTCACACTTGGCGGCGTGCGTTGAATTATGGGATTTACCAGCTGAATTTGGCGGGAACATTTTCCAATAAATCTTGCGGGAAAATTTTCCGCTAAACTTGTCAGGAACCTTTTTTCCGCCAAATTTAGAGGGTAAACCTCACATTGCAACACGCGCAGCCACGTGTGACGTCACACGTGGCTGCGCGCATTGCATTGTGAGATTTTTTGGTCCAACCGACGCCGATACCGACGCCGACATCGACGCCTACGCGGACGTCAACGCCGACGCCAAATTTTCTCCGACAGAGCACCTAAACGCGACTGTGTTAACAGCATCGTCTTCAGAAGTGCAGCGGTTATAATGAGCCTCGGGCGCCCATCGCGACACTTATCTCACACGTGAGTGCAGCTCAGGTGCTGACTTCCTTGGTTGAATTGCGAACTGAGGACCATAGCGGAGGACTCGTCGAACTTTAACGGGAAAATGTACGCCACCGATCACAGGAATTGCGTTGCTGCTTGCTGACACGGTCTTTGCTGTGATGCACGAAGCTGAACTAACTCATGTTGCCGCGTGAATTCCGTCGTTCAGTCCGTCAGGGCATAAAATTCACGCCATTTATTCCTCCCTATGGAAAAATAAATGACAAAGAAATGGTGATACCAGCAATGAAAACTCACAGAATATTTTCCTCTTTATAATGTGTAGATTGGTAGTGATGCCCTCTATACACAGGATATCGCATAACACAAAAATATATAGCAAACCGGGTTAACATCAAATGTGACTTTTTCAGCCCCAAAACAAAATAAGTAGTTTATATAAAATAGTTTACAACGCAGTCAGTCTAAGAACTCCCTTTGTTCTGTGTACAGAAGGAGAGGTACATTCCATACCACTCTCATGTGGCAAAAGGTATGTCGGACAAGCGGGCACATTTCTCAACGATCAGCTGCGAGAGCATCATAACAATATGAACCAGACTGTCCCTGGCAATCCAGAAATTCACTGCACCAAGCTGTGGTTGTAGAACTTTTTATGCCCAGTTCACAAAATGCACTGTATTGCCTGTGCGTGGTGTGGCCAACCTCTGAATAGAGAATTTATTGGTTCTGGGACGATAGCGCGACGTTATTGACAATTGTGTCAGCGCCACTTCTGTATCTTTATCCGCCATAGATTTAGACAACTTACCGAAGAAGTCAATCTGTTGAGCGCAGAATTCTGGAGTTTTGCTTATGGACTTGCATTCTGCTTATTTCAGAAGCGACTTGCGTCTAAAATAAGCAGAATGAGAAACGCCAGTTGTTAGTCAGCGTTGTTTTTCCTATGTGTCCTCTCCTTTTGTCCTTTGTTGCGCGCTGTTGCTGCTAAGATGAACTCTTATTACCAACTCGCCCAATTTTCATCTTCCAAATATATATATATACTTGTTTCGAAACGTATACTTCGAAATAAAAGCACTTTTTGCAAACACCCTTAAGACATCGAATAAAAAAACAAAATCATTCTTTCCGAGCCTGGAGAGAGTACTCATTAGTCCATACCACAAAATGTACTTCACTCGAAACAAAAATTGCGCTATATTTACTTCGTGAATCTGATATTGAGTTAGGAGCATTTCCAATTATTCTTCTATTTCTGGGCGCCGGTCCAGAAGTACAAAACGTTTCCGAATAGCTCAGATGATGCTCGTGACCTAATTCTTCCGCTATCAGTTTTTATGGCAATTTAATTTTGTGACGTACGAATCTTATCCAGGCACTTAAAAATGTTTTATTGGTAGTTGCGTCTTGCATAACTTATAGCAATTGCGGGTGTCCTGCAACATCTGGTGCTGAGGCTACGCGAAAGGGAAGGCAATTTCAACCTCTAGTTTTTTTGAGGCAGCAAATTTATCTCCGTTCCTTCCACATGGGCGTAGATCTACCAAAGAAAAATCTTGCCAAGATTAAATAGCCCAAAGTAACTAAGAGCGGTGAACTAATAGAGGAAACACTAGACTGTAGAACGTAGGATCAAGAAGGAATTGGGCTGGAACAAAGTTTCTAAAGAAGTGGTCAAAAAGAACTAAATGATGAAACTTTGAGAAGTAAAGAATATGAATGAAAAGGAAAATATAACTGATAAAGTGTGTTTTTCTTTAAGTAATTCAGTAACGAATAATATATTTATTTTGTGAGTGTGAATATTTTAATTAAACTAAATATATCTGTAATACACCGCGGAAGCGCCCACCTCGTTAGAGCACCCATTATTAACATTTCCGAAACTTTGGAATATTAAAAATATGCCTTAACCGCCCGATTTGACCAGACAAGCGCCCATGTCTAAATTACTCCAGCTTTTAGTGAAAGTGAAATGGGCGCTGTACGGTATTTTATGGTTTATCCATGGCAAGGCGACTGCAAAATATCAATTCGTAAACAAATTAGCTAATTTTCAACTAATTGAGTTTACTACTAAAGCATTGGAAACGAACCTATTCTTGGATATTGATTATTACGAAGCCGTTCGATAAAAAGTATTGAAATTACAGAATAATAGGGAAAATTCATGCTTCTATGTTGTCTTCCAAACTTAGAATGTCTGTACAAATAAAAGATATTTCATGACTCAATGAAAAAGTTCCCTCGAGTGAGCGCGAAGCGGCGCACCAGGATGGTTTATTCCAACAATTATACGTTTACGAGCGTGTGCCATGATATCATTGAGAAAGCCGGGCTTAATGTCGATTTATTACTCATATATGGATGCACTGTAGTACAAGGAAATATTCGGACATTATCCCAAGAAATGTAATACTTACCGCCCGCTCAGCTTCACTTCCGTGGAAATCTAGTATAGACTGTAGGATTATCATTATGGTAAGCATTAAATGTAAATATTAGTAACGTCCTTAGTTCGGGAAAACGAGTGGTGTATCGTTTCGTGCTGTTATTAATAAATAATTGAACTTTAGTGGCAAGTGTTTCCGTAAAGTTTTATTTGTTACCATTAGTCCGTTTGTTTGAGCGTTATTATGCTTTGTTGTTGTTGTTGTTGTTGTTGTTTTATTTTTTAATAATTCGCCAAAAAACAATGATAAAACAATATTACTAGAGCGATGCCGACTCTCCACACACACGTTTTTCCGTTGAGATCCTGGTTCAGGAAAGAAAATATGTTTTCTCTGCGGTGGTTGGCTCTGTCGGTTCGTGCATTTTCCTTTGGCAGTCAGTCTCCGGGTTCCACACGACGATAAATCTTTGTATTTTCAAGTATTCAAGCGCATAAGGTTTCACCAAAGCCGTCGGCACTGCGACCGACGTGGTCCTTACCCCGTGTGGTACCAGTTCATCTCGGAGGGCTTCCTTTGTCTTGGCGTCGTCGTTGAGGTAGCCCTTGAACACATGGGGACCTCGGGTGCACAGCTCCCCGCGAGTGTTCATAGGAACAATCCTGCCTTCGGTGTCCACCACCTTCACCTGAAGCAGAAGACTGACTTACTCTGATGGGGATTGGGTGCTATGGTTGTCCGCCTACTCGAATCAAGTTGCTCTGGGTTAACTACTATTTCATTACTTTAGTTACTTTGGGTTTACATTTTCCGTTCTGTTATAGTCGTTTACTTTGATTTTCTTCACGTGTAACTAATACTCAAATTATAATTTATTTTCGAATTCTTGCGGTAACTTTGCTCACCAACACACACTTCCTCGCAAGAAGTATATTAAGTTGTCAGGAAACCTGCTATTTAGAAAAGCAGTTGATAAATAGAGATCGTGATTTCCTCCGCTATCGTTATTTAACCACTCATTCCAGAACGTAAAATGGAAATGCGTATCTTTAGAACAAATAAATTATACGCGCTAAAGGTTCCCTCCTCTTTATCTTTTTATCATACGACTGAAGTATGCTTTAGATACTATATGGGTGATTTTATTTAAAATCGTGTAGGAAATTGGGGTCATATCTCAAAATGTTCCCAAAATATGTGTGCGATCAAGTCCTTCACTAGGGCGAAAGAAAACCAGTTTTTGGATTATTATACTTTCAGTGCTTGAGTGTTTGCCTTAAAAGTTTCGAATGACGGATACGGAGATCTGGGTGATCGGCAAAGATAGTTGTTTTTTGTGCTTCGCCAGGGTCATGCCCGTATGATTTAGATACTTTTCGCACAAAAACTAAACTTTTTCATAGTTTTCAAACTACAGTAAAAGAGTCTAACGGTCATAAAATATATGCTTCTGTTTTTATTTATTATTGAAAAAATTCAAAATCCTGCCATTTTGATGACAATGCAACTCGTTTTATGATGACAGCTTTTGTTACAATTATTGATGCTGCAAAATGTATATATTAAATGAGAGCTTATGCAAATACCTAATCAAGAGTACAATATTGTTATTTTCAAGCAAAGTGGTCTTAGTGACAGAGCACCTTTGCATACGAGAGAAAACCACAAGAACACATTACCAGATCAATTCTGTAAAATAATCGTATTTTCAACCCTTTCTTTTTCTATGACGGGCCCTCAGTATGTTCTGACGCATAAAATAAAAATCAAAAGTAATACATGGGTTTGACATATGGAATCCCTACATTTGAAGATACTATACCGGTTTTTGTTTAACTTTACCTTGAACAATATATTTTTAATGGGTTGTGAGATTTAGGCGAGTTCTGTCTTCACAATGAATATTATCAGGCTCGGCGGACATTAGGCGGGGCGATAATCATTACGGTAATTTGAATAACTTACATAATTATTGGAATTAACTTTTCAATAATTTTTAGGAGTTTGTTTGAATTGTAGTATTGACGGCCATTACTCTGAGGGGTCAAACAATTAAAAATATATATGCAAAAAGGGTAATGGTTTTGAGGTATTAATCGATAAAATGTAGTGCTTTTTCGCTCGATGCAAATTAGCACTCAGTCGCATAACCTGCCCGCCATGACGCTTGGAAGAATGACGTAGTCGTTTATATCATGTGGTGACGATGTCGGCGGCGTGTCCTTGGTGGGTGCGCCGACGACACAAGTGAGAACAAGGCACTAAACGACTACGTCACTCTTCCAAGCGTCATTGTGGGCAGGGCTTGATGCGCTCTTTATGCGCGAAATCTGGAAATCGGGTAAAAAAGCCCAGAAACAAATAAATAATATCTATGAAACCATTACCTTTTCGCAAAACCTTCAAACTGTTCTCGTCTCTAATAGTAATTTTCTTGAATACTGCAATCTCAACGTGAGCCCCAAAAACCAAGCATTGAAAAGTTAATTAAAAATATTACCTTTTTAGCTTAGCATGACGATTATCCCCTTATACAATATCAGCCGAGCCTTATAAATATATCATAAGAATTGCACTCGTTTAACTTACCCCTCTTTTTAAACCTGTTCTATTTAGAATCGACACCCTGAATATTTTCAAGAATTATTCCTCAACGCAAGTCTTGGTTACCCTCATTTTATGTCTCATTGTTATTTATTTTTTGCACTTACTCACTTTGCCTGTTGGCTTTGGTTCAGAGAATAATTAAGCGTGTTTCGTACAACATATGAAGGATTTCATATGCACGTCGTGCGTGTTTTGCTAAAAAAATTGCAATACAAAATTAAAAAAATAATTTTATTTTATCGCTTAGTCAAAAATTAAAATCGTCCGAAAATTATACTCAGTAAGTCTAGTTTGGGGCACTTTGGGCAAATAAGTTATAACTAATATTCCAAAAACCTTAGCCTGAAATTTCGTCTTTTTTCAAATGTCGCTTTTCCGCGCGCACAGACCTATCAGAAGCCGGGCTCGTTTAACCCTTTTTGTCTTCGTGTTTTCTTTTTGGAAGAAAAAAAGCACAAGTTCAAATACACCGCGGTGAAGCACTGTGTTCCATATACTCGACGCCATCATGATATGGTATGTTGTTGTCACCTTATTGTTATTTCTGAAATTACCGGTTCAGTTATGTGGTAAAGTTTTGAATCTCCGAACACAACCCAATCTGGGGAAGATATTCCAACTGTTGCACTAACCAAGTTTGCTTTAAGTAGGCGACAATATGCCAATATTCTAGCTACCGAGTGATGGCGTTACATATACACAATTTGCAGAATATATCTTGTAATGCAATTTCACACGACCGTTTATTATGAACACAGAACGACGAAACGGGTTATGGCTGCACGCTTCAGGCTTAGCAAATCATTTTAACATAAACTTTAGGGACTTTTTTTAGTTTCAGTTGTGTCCAAAAGTCAAAATCTCCCTAACAGGGACTGAGAGTTTTTCATTCCTCATTTTTGCGTCGCGGTATAGTCGTCGAGACGAGCTGCAGATAACTCTTCGAAAGAATTATTCCATTCACTTTGGTGGCGATTAGCCAAACGAAGTCAACAACCCATCCAATTGTTTCAAGTTCTGACGACTGCCGGTTTTCCAAGGAGGTTTGATGCTTGAGCGGTCTTTCCACGCCGTGACACGCACCTGGCACTCCCCGCTTGCCGTCAGAGCACCTCTGACCTAATAATACAGGGATACTAAAACGGAAACCAAGCTTTTACTCCAGCCGAAAACATTCGACCATGCCACTTATAGAAAAAAGTTCGAAACAAGGACGAGCTCCTAAACGTTATGTTAAACAAATAGCTAAGTATTGCCGTGTAATCGAACCCGCTTGAACGACGCGTTTTGGTCACGATAACCGTTATCTTGAAGTTGCGTTACAAGATATTTTTGTACCGTAATCGTAATTCCCCACAGTGCATGTAAGTTGATCTGTCTTTCTATAAAAAAAAAGTTAGATTTAAGTTAGCTATCTTTTCACGAGGCTTAGGGCGCCGCTAAGCTGCAGTTTGAAAAAGTAGAAATTTGATGCTGGGCTATCGGTAGATTGAAAATATTTCCTTTCGCAAAGGACTCTGTCATTCCGCATAAATCTTTTGGAGAGAGGTATCATTAAGTTTTTAATTCTCATGAGACAATTTATTACTTGTTCAATTTTTAATATTATTTTTACTTTGTAAGTTAATAATTTGGACATATGTATAAATACCTCTTGTATTAAGCATAATATTCCACGTACTCATCAGCTTTACCTTATTTAATTGTGTTGGATCGAAGACGACAAATACCCTGACAAAGTGTCAATACCTAATTTAATAGGCATACAATTGACGCCAAGTCTCGTATTTCAAAATATAACTTCAACTATTTTGTCATTTCGAATGTACGCATTAATAGACCCGTACCTCTTTATTACATACTTTTGTATTGAATGTTTTACAACATTCCTAAAGCTCTTCATACGAAAAATCAAAACAAAAATACCATTTTGAGAAAATTGATGTTCAAATTTCTACTATTAAAGTTCGCTTTCGTATTCACAGACATTTCTCGCTGAGATAACTATTTCGACTAAGAATATTGTACTTGTTAAATGTTGTTTGTTTCAACTTTCTTTTCATATATCGTTTATGTCATAAAATAAATGTTACAAGTGTGATCACCTAAACGAGTTGAAATCTCAAAGAGGAAGGCTCTGTTTTTTTTGTTTTTTTTACAAACATAAATAGAAAAACAACTGTATTCATTTGCCGCGTGCCTGGCCGAGTGGCAACGCACCCGGCTTCGCACGCAGAGGCCCCGGGTTCGATTCCTGAGGGCCACGCAACTTTCATTGTTGTGTTGTAATAATATTTTCCACAACTTCCAAGAAGCTTCTCGTTTAAAATGTTCAAAGGCCGAACATTCTAGTTCGAATGTTCGCGAAGACCCGTGCGTCTACAAAAGGCGCTTCGCGTAATACGAGGTCATTTCTTTGCCAGCGCTCGATCCTGCTACTACACCGACATCAACGCTCGCCTACGACGCCTGTTATTATTCTTATTTTGTTTTAGGCACAAGTTCGCCCCATTAAACGTTTAGTATTTTACAATTACTCCCCGCCCCATCATGTATCATTCGTGACAATATATGGCGGTTTTATTGTAATTGAGAAAAATCTTCCAAAACGTTACTTTGTTTTGCTGAAGGTATCTGAGCCTGGCTAAGGTCCGAAATACACCAGCTATGGTGATTTCGAAAACTCCCAAAATTGTCTTCCATCCTTTGAAAGTAAGATGGTCGATAACTAAATATATGTAGCAAAAACGGTTTCCAGTTATGTCCTAGTGAAGAATCTAGCCCAGCATATATACTTTTTGAAAAGCATTGAAGATATGACCCCTTTCTTCAACACGGTTTGAAATGAAATCACCATATTTAAAATCTAAATGTAGAACGTCTCGTTACAATTATTTCGGAAACATTCACCGTTCAGCAGAATAAATTTTATAGAGTATAACCGATTGAAAAATTCGTGAAGATCAAGAAAAGAACGCAAGAAAAGTTTGTTCTGGCCATTTTGCGCGGATTCGCGCTTGGAAAACAAGTTTTCCAATACAAATTTATTGAAGACGGTTTTGCCCGAGACCTTTTTCTGATGAATATTTTGTCTGGAGGCAATTATTGTTGCTATGTTATCCTTGAAGGGACAACATATATGCCTTTTCAAGAAACAAATAGGCACTCCTTCTGTAGCTTCTCCAGTTTTTATTTAATCTTTCTGCGTGAAATGGACATTTTTCGCCTTAATTTATTTTTTAAGATCTTGCGCTCACATTGTCATTGTTACCACAGACGTTTGCAATGAGTAGACAATTTGGCTGTTGCTCTTTAAGCGCGCGACACGTGTACTATCGAGTTCGAATGAAATGCGAACCGAAGGGGGCGTGGCCTTCGATACATGCTGCGCAACCTAGAATGAAGTAGGGACTGATAAAACTGAGGGGTGGAAGCGGGACTGCGAGGGTGCGCACCTACTCCGATGGGCAGACACCAACCTACCATTTACAAGCTAGCCCCGCAGTTGCCCACACCTGTTTTGGGCCCTGCTTGGGCGCAGAAACCAGATTTGCCAGAGGCAATGCATCTGCGCATTGGTGGTGCAGACAGCAGCAGCAACGGAGTGGCGCATGACGTCAGAACGTTTAGTTGTTGTATGCATAGCCCTTCTCTCCACGCGGCAGTTGTATCAGTTCTTAGTTGCCTCTAAGTTGCGCGCACGTATCGAAGGCCATGTGCTCCGCTGTTCGCATTTCGGTCGCACCCGACAGGTGTTACGTTGAAGTTTACCTAACAACGGGATCGGCCTGTGCCGGACCGAATTCGGCCACCCTTCGACGCGCTGTACGATCCGTTGGACCTTTTGTTGTCAGCCTGTCTCCTCTTTCAGGTACCCAAGAGCACGGGAATTTGTGGAGACGTCGATAGCCAAAGTAGAAGATCGAAAGAAAAGTAAATTGCACCGTCTATTCCTGGTTATCCACTGCCGAAAGTGACCAGCGACCGGTGCATACAGACCTCAACGTGGTCTAGTGGTGTCCCAACCGTCCGAATCCAGCGGTCCGTCGGTTCGTCTGGATTCGTGCAGCTGAAGATCGGACTGGTTTCGGTGGCTCCGTACATAATCTGAAAGGTCGCACCATTGGCAGGCATAGTTCAGGAACTCTATGAAACGGAAAAAAAAGAATTCATGGCGAAGAGACGGCTTCGGGATAGTTAACGTACGTAGAGTCTTTGGGTGTTCAGCCTCGTTCTCGCCTTCTCCACAACGTCGGGATTACATAAGGCCCCGGACACGATTGCTGGGAAAAGAAATGACAAACTGCCAAAGGGCAATCGGGAGTCAAGTGAATGAATGTGATTGCAGGCAACAAGCAAGCAGAGCGGAATGAAGACAAAATGTAGGCAGAAAAGACCAATAAGGAGGCGGAAACGCTAGCGAAGCCGACGTCCAAGCCAGAGGGCTCTTATGGCTCTTGCAATACCGCCTCGAAGACAAAGCGTGCGCCTTCCCTTCTAAGAACCATCAGTCGTGTATCCACGAAGTGAGGCCTAGCTTGCGTCGAAATTGTCACCAGCACGTCTTGCAGCGTCTAACAATGAGCGCGAAGCTAATTCGGGCCGAAATCAAGAAGGACGCGTCTGCCGCTGTGCGGCGTCTCTTGTCGAGCTTCAGCGTGTTTGCTGCTTGAGGGTCCACTAACAGGTGACGTCATGCTCATGCTTTGTCTTACGGGTGGCACCGAAACTCTAGGCTGGTACCGCAGTAGAGCACCAGCTGACTATGATTCGTATTTTCATTAGTAATTTAGAAAAACCTAGATCGCCACGAAAGGCTTATGAAGCTACGCGTACGGAAAAAAGGCAGGTGCGGTGTCTTCGATTTGTACGCAGAATCTGTTATGTCGTTGTTGTGACAGAAATTTCTGCTTCAAGCGTCCATGTAAAACAGATTTTTTCGGCACTTACTTTAAGCAATCAAAGTACCTTCATTTCATTACTTTTGGGGTGTTATTGTGAATCTCTTAATTGCTTTAATCAGATAACTATCGTAAAATTAATCTCACCATTCTAGAAGTAATAGAAATACTTACAAAAACGAAGTGTTTTTCCATGTAGCCACTGTATAAAATGCGTCGAGTACATTCTTGATTTTAAGATGTAGTAAAATGTATAACTTCGTGCCGTTGTTTTCTGTAGATATTTTTCTTTTTCCTCTTTAATATTTTATATTGCTGATGCAATATACAAGCGTAACTGGGGCTCGTCAGACAGAGTCTATCTGACTTTAGGCCTTTGCTCGATGGCCTTTTTGTAGGAAAAAAATACGTAAAGACATAACACAAACAAAAAAACTCCTAACCTAGCTTCAGTTCTTTCCACCCTCGTTTTCATCGTAGGTCGAGTTTGGGGCTACGTAGTGAGTACATATCAATCTGGTAATGCTACGATCAGTCCACTTTATGAGCTTCTATAACTTGCCAAGATCAAAGAACAAGACAGTTGTTACCGAGGTGTTGGAAAGGAGGTCAGACGTTTTGTCTGAAAGTTTACACTGTGGTTTGATGTGTTTTTAGCTGGGATTGTGAAATCCGAGATCTCTATAAAAGCCTTTCAGTGCGATGCTCGCCAGGTAATATAAAGCATGTATATCTTCATCAACCGTTCAAACAAACCACTCTTCCCCTCTTGCAAAAATATAAATCCGGCTCAAGGCATTCCTACTCTTTAATGCCCGCAAGATAACTAAGACCAAATAATGTAAGAGCAAATGTGTGATAAAAAAGTGAGCCTTTTGTAGCATTCAAAACAAGCGATAGGCATTCCAGAAGAATTACAAATTTGAGTGGTATGTATTATGGTGATTATTATCCACCAATATTCAGCACGAAAGGCTCGTTTTCAGTCCGACAAGTTGTGTATAAAGTTTGTGTTCTCAATGTTTTAAGTTATGTTTGTTCATGGCATTACGAGTGGCAACTACATGAAGCTTCTAAAAAAATCGGAACACTTTTCCAATTTTTTTGAACTAACCGGAAACCATAAGTATTTAATATACTATTCTTTCCGTTTACTTTTTTGAAATAACGATCAATTATTTTTTCTCCCAGCTAGTCAAGTAACACTTTTGAATACTTTTCAAACAAGAGTCTTTGTGACTCTAATCGACATTTATATTAAAAATAGCGCAAGAAAGACGGGACAAAAGACGAAGAAGTACACAGTACAAGCAATTGATTGTAATCAATTAGTACATTGTTTTCTGTTACATGAAACGGTTTCAGGAGATGCAAATTTGGAAGTATGATGGTTGAGAACGCAAACGCTTCATAACAGCCATAAATGTTCTACTGTACGCAACGAGATGTTCATTTCTGTGATATTAGCTGGGTGTAAGATAGGCAGGTGAAGACACGAGTGCCGATTGGGCGACCTGATTGTGTCCCTGTTTTAGGAAGGTTCGTAGCACTGAACACAGATATGGCGCCAAGTAAAGAAGAAACGAAAAGCAAAATATTGCCACCTGCATGACCAAGAAGTAACGCTTACCCGTACTTCTAGAAGATTCGAGTACTTTTACCCCGAGTGTAAAAGCTGTCACCCCGACGCCGCAACGTTCGCTGCTTGTGCTTCGACGCTCATTCTTTCATTTTGTTTCTGGCACAAGTTCGGGGATTAAACCTTTATTTTCAGGTTACGCTTGTGGAACCTTTTCTATCCCCGAACGTTTTGTGGAGGTGCGGGTTAACGAATTTTATGCCCGCGAAGCGTACCCCTCTGAAGACACGCCGCACAAGTAAGGTGCTCAGCTCCGGAAGACTACCGTTTGCAGAAGACACCGAAGCATGAGCCGGCCGCCGTTGCCAAGGCCAATCCCCGGAATATTTACTTTTGCCGGAAAATACAAGGAATAGCAAAGAAGGCGATGATCACCGCACCGCCGCATATTTCGACCAGCCCATCCGCCGTCGTCCTGCCCGTCGCACCTTGTACTTTAACGTCTACGAGGACCTCGACAACTAGACGCAGCAGTACAAGCGAGTTGCCCGTCAGAATGAGTGGACGCCGGAGCAATGCCTGCAGAACGTCCACTTCGCTCTCGAGGCAACGGCACGTAAATGCTGTGAAAATTACGAGGCGACGATCATGCTAGAGCACTGCACGGGTCCGGGCCAGCCCGAAGGCCGAGCCCGGCCCGGCCCATGGTCCGGCTCGGGCCGGATAGCGCGCATTTTCTCGGGCCCGGGCCGGGCTCGGGCTTGAACAAAAAATGTTCCAGCCGTGCCGGCCCGGGTCAGTGTCTGGGCAGTCGTTTGCCGCAAATTCTGAATTGTTCATAATAAAAAGTTTGCTCATTGATCGTTTAGGTTTAATGAAAACAAACAAGCGAAATGCGAAATCATTACGACGCCGTTAAGAAAAATAAATAAAAGACGTCTTGCACTTGAAAAGCCTTCACGTGGATAAAAAGAAACGTATATGATTCCACCACCATAGAGGGAATGTGCGGTCAAGAAAACGAGGGCACTCCAGTAGCAGGGTAAAATATGAGTGTCTTTTGGGACGGAGAGATCGGCGGACGTGTCTTCCACGTGCTCCGGATTTTCGGTGGATTACCGCGGGTCCTGAACATTTTGGGAGTGGGTCTGCACTTTTTACGCATCGGAAGATTAAGCGAAACGTAGGGATATCGTTTTCTGCACGAAATTCCGTCCGAAATATCCATTATAAAAGAAAATCTGTCGGAGAGAGCTAGGCCTCACGCTGGGCCTATCGCCATGACGGCGAGGGAGCAGGAGAATCACGCTACCTTCTTGAACATCGCTAGATACAAGCAAGAATTGGCTGCTAGAGAGGAACAAAAAGTCGAAGATGACGACAAATCGAAATGGCAACTAGTTGGTGGATATAAAGGCCGGCGGATCATAAAGAATTTTAGAACGTCGCTCAAAGAGGATATAAAAACCTTCGAGATTATCGTCGGAATCAAGGGCCTCGACCTAAGGAAAGATGAAGCCTTGGAGATTTTTGCGTGCATCATGGCAGCGACCAACGTATCGCCACGGGCAGCGCTCGGAGAAGACTATGCTATCAAGAACGTACGTAACAACACGATCACCGTGCATTCGAACGATCAGGAACGGGCGGAGAAGTACCTAGGAGTCAAGGGATTTCGGTACGAGGGTAACGAATACGAAGCGCATGGATACACCGCGAACTGGGAAAACACTCTCCGAATAGTAGTCGCCAAGGTGTTTAATAGAGAACGAGAAACCAACAACCAAGAGATTTTGGAAGAATTGCAGTGGAGCAATCCCAAAGCACCCATAATCGATGCAAAGCGGATGGGCCGATCCGGGTCAATCTTGATTACACTGGGCACGAAGGTTCTACCGAGCAACATCAAGAACTTCGGAAGCATCAACTGCTACCACATCTATTTGGAGAAGAAGCAAGCGTGCACCGCGTGCAGAAAAATGGGACTTCGTGCAGATAATTGCCCCGAAGGTGTCAGCCGCAGATGCCCAAACTGCGGCGAGGAACACGATTTCCCTCAACGGGTGCCTGGAGTGAGGACCGATTACACGTGCACCCCCAAGTGCGTCATCTGCAACGGACACCCCTACACTGAATGCAACGCCTGTCGGGAACGCTACAAGCCTTTCAGGGAGGACAGGCCCAAACCGAAAAAGTCTTTCGTGACAACCGAAGATACCGCCACTACTTCTACCAGCGAAGAGGAAGAAACAATGAGCTACGCTCGAGCCGCACGAGGCAAGAATACGAGGGAGCCGCAAGCCAAGGATGCACCCGAAAACTCTACCGGTTCGGCGCTTGAAAAAGCAAACATGAAACTAAACGAAGAATTGGCGTGCCTCAAGAAGAACTATGAAGCGGCCATGCGTACGATCCGACAACTCCAACAGGAACAAATGAAAAGCAGCGCTCCCACACCAACGAGTGTCGTCACCGGAAACCAGAACATGGAAACCGACAACGAGATGCCAGCACCTCCTCGGCCGGCCGAAGTCAGGAAAGGACGGAAGAGAACAGACTCTGAAAGCTCGGTCCAAACGAGCGTCAGCTGCTCATCGGAGAGACCGTACAAGGCTAGAAAGACCGAAGACTCGCTCCCTCAGAAAGTCAAAGCTGCGCTCAGCAGCATAATGGTAAGCCTTCAAAGACTGGATGAACGTGTGAAAACGAACGAAGAGCGGATGACGCTCATTGAACAAGAATTTGCGAGACTAACTGCCAACCATAGAGGACAGCAGTAAAGTGCGCGTGTGGCAGTGGAACAGTGGGGGTTTCAACACAAAGATTGGCTCGCTCAAAATGTTAATCATGGACACCGATTCTCCGCCGGACGTTTTGGCCGTACAAGAATCGGGCCTCAAAGTGTACGATACCGGGATACATAAGATACGGAATGATAGGACAAACGGAAGGAAAATTGGTACACACTTTCGTGAGGAGGGATCTACCAGTCAAACAGCACGACATAGAATTGGATGCCCAAGTCAAATCGGTCACCGTAGAAATTATGCCCAAACGCAAGAAACAGAAAAAGCCTAATCATCTGCAACGTGTACTCCAATCCAAAGGATACTTCCTATGCAGTCTCGCAAATTTTCATGAAGATATAGAACGTTGCGGAAGAAAATCCGGCCCTGATTCTGGGAGACTTTAACACTCCAAATACTGTATGGGGCTACGAAAGAGATTCTGCGAAAGGAAAGGAAGTTGCACACCAGGCAGAAGCCCACGAAGCCTTGCTACTAAACGACACTACAGAATACACTAAGATTGGAAATAGCGTGCAACGGGATACAAACCCGGATCTTACTTTTGGCCTAAACATCGAAGAATTCACATGGACCAATAGCAAAGAAAATTTAGGCAGCGACCACTATATTTTGGAAACGAAAGTTCCACTGCCAGGATTCCGACTCACGCGACTCTCCACACAACCTTGCACCGATTGGGACGCTTTTCGCAAAAGAAGACAAGAAGCCGCACGACCGCTAGAAAATATCGGCGACTGGTGCAAACAGTTAGTCGAAGATCAAGCGGCCAGGATTATAGAAATCGAGAACCCTACCCATTCGAGAACGATGGACAGCAAACTACGACATATGCTGATGGCCTACCGTTCAATCTATCGGAGATGGAAGGCAACGAAAAAGAAGTACCCTAAGCTAAGACGACGGGCTGCCAAACTCAGCAGAGAAATAGAAGCGTACGCGCAGCAACTTAACCAGCAACAGTGGCAGCAAATGTGCGACGGGCTACAAGGCAGATTACACACAAAGAGCCCCTGGTCCCTCTTTCGCTATATGATGGCACCTGACGATACCAAACTAGAAAGAGGAAACTCCTCACCAAACTCGTTCGGGAACTCGATGGCGAAGACATCTACGCAAGACTTAGATCCCTGTATCTCGAATCCCCCAACCTGCCACCCCGCTACCAACAGCGTATGGCGGAACCGAGAACGGCAGGCTCGATGCACCAATCACCGAATCGGAAACGCGTCTCGCCATGGCCGGAGTCAAGACTACTTCGGCACCGGGCGCGGACAAAGTCACGAACCGAATGCTTCGCAACTTGGACGACGAATCGGTCCTACGAATTACCGAGTACTTTAACGAAATATGGACGAACGGGCGCCTGCCGGAAAGCTTTCACCACGTCAACCGTCTGCTTCATCGCAAAACCCGGAAAGCCTCTCAAGCTGGAGAATCTGCGCCCAATCTCACTCACGTCGTGCGTGGGCAAACTACTGGAGCGCGTCATTCAAACAAGAGTACAAGAATACACGGTGGAGCAAAATTTATTCACGCACCAAATGTTTGATTTCAGAAACCATCTCTCTACGCAAGACGTGTTTATTCAACCTAATGAAGACCCGCTGAATGAAAGCAGAAATTAGACCGCACTCGCCGCACCCGGTTGAAAAAGGCTTTTGACCGCGTATTAGTGGTGCAAAACTATCGATAGTACTATCGATAGTATCGATAGTCGCCAGAAATGTGACTATCGATAGTAAAAAAACTATCGATAGTACTATCGATAGTCGACTATCGAAAAACTATCGATAGTACTATCGATAGTCGACTATCGAAAAACTATCGATAGTACTATCGATAGTCGGCTATCGAAAAACTATCGATAGTACTATCGATAGTCGACTATCGAAACACTATCGATAGCACTATCGATAGTACGACTATCGAAGAACTATCGATATTCGACTATCGAAAAACTATCGATAGTACTATCGATAGTCGACTATCGATAATACTATCGATAGTCGACTATCGAAACACTATCGATAGTACTATCGATAGTCGACTATCGAAAAACTATCGATAGTACTATCGATAGTCGACTATCGTAAACCTATCGATAGTTCTGTCGACGGTTTACTATCGATAGTTTTGCGACACTAGTACTAGTTTACGGCAACAGCAACACAACACGTTGTCCGACAGTCGGGCAACTTGTTGCTCGCTCCCCGTGTTGTCCTACAAACCTGTAACATCGCGGCAACAGCAGCACAACATGGACGACAACTAAAATGTTGCCTCGGTATGACAGCTTTCGGCAACAAAAACAGCAGCAACTTGTGTTGGACAACGTGTGTTGCCTTGACTGCTGGCTGAGCGAATTTCGGGCCGGCAACACGACAAGATAGATGGCTTCGATGACAGAGCTAGTTTCCTATGAATAACGTCTTACTCAAATGAAGGCTTGGAAAACGTTAGATAATAATAACTAAGGCTGGCATGCAGCTAAAATATTTTTGTGAATGTTGTTACAGTGTAATTACGGAAAGCGATTGTCGAAATGGTCACAGCTAGGGTCTTGAACGTTCAGACTGGTGTTGAAATTAGAACCGTCGAGAGACCAGCTCACATTACTGCTAGTGAAATAAAATGGCATGCCTACTCACCCTCTGATAAAGTATAATAAAAATAATCCTGGAAAGCGAAGATTAAAAATACCCAAGCATTAAAAAGACCGCTCTGATCATGGTTGTTGATGTTTGGAACTTGCAAACAGCCGCTACCAGACATCTGATTTGTTTCAAAAATACCCAGGACGTTTTGGGGAATGAAGCGATCACATAGCAGGCGGTAGGTAAAAGCGTTGAAAAGTTTTATTCCATCGATTGTTGTGAAAGCCGATCATGTCGGTGTCGCAGTTTTGAAACGCTGTCTGTTCAGCTCAACACCACGCTACAAAAGACGCTTTAGGGTCCTGCCGGTGCTTACTCAATTTTACAGTAAAATATGAATTGCACAAATAAGATAGAACCGGACAGAAACACCTCATACCGGGTGGCGCAAATCCCGAACATATATCGGCGATCTCACTTTCCTTGGTTAGGGCTTTCCGCTTTGTTAGCGAATGAAGAACATTTTGATAAACAGATTGTTTAATGCGTCAAATTAATTACTTTCAGATGAAGCTCATCTAGGCATTAATTGAGCTCCTTGTTCCAGCCCTGCGGGCTGCGTCTCGAGCTGAGCCATCATTTCGTCCACCTCATCTTCCAGCCAGTCGCTCCTCTTTGTATTATTCGGTAGTCTTCCAGGATCCTCTCGCAGGTTCGCTTTAAGACTACCGGCTGCATGTATGCCACTAGCCTGTCGGTGACTTCGAGCTGTTTCATATATCCCTTGAAATGTCTTGTTACCAGTCCATCCCATGTCATCACCACTGGTACTGTAATTACTTTTTCAGTACGTCGTATTTCTGAGATTTTCGCAACTCGGTCTTGGCCAGGATGTTCTTGTTGGTTATGCCAACCTCGATCAGTGTGATTTCCTTCGTTCTCCGGTCGTGTATCCTCAGGTAAGGCTTGTTGTATTCTAAGGGACAGTTCCGTCTCAATCTTTATGTCCAATTTTATCTTTACCCTATCATTTGATATTACCTTTTCAACTTTGTAATTCTTGTAACATTTTGATAAAATAAAGAGCGGAAAATACTCCCCGTGTCAAGTTTTCTAATCACAGTCACTGGTTGATGCCGTCCCGTCGTAATTTCCGGCCCTTCGAACGCACTAGCACTTTGCAGTGTCACATTTCCAGCGACGCCGCGCCGCACACAAACAAAGGTAAACAATCAAGATGGCGGAGTGTTCCTCGTTGTTCCTCGTGTTGTCCCCGCCGTCAGCGCGGTATAACAGGGTTGTCAGACAACAAATCAGACAACACGGTTACCGGGCGGCAGCAATATGTTGTCCGACTGTTGTTGTTGCCGCGATGTGACAGGGTCGCCGGCAACACGATATCCTTGTGTTGCCGGATAGAGTTGACCAACTGTTGCCTCAGTGTTGACAGGGCCTGTACCATCCCAACATTGGTTCAGCTTTCAGTGATGCCGAAGACGGTAGTTTGGGTGAAGAGAGGAGGAAGGAGGCGAGCGGCGGTGCGGCAACTGTGTTCGCTCTAGATGCAAAACTATCGATAGTACTATCGATAGTCGCCAGAAATCGGACTACCGATAGTAATAAAACTATCGATAATGTCGCAGAACTATCGATAGTCGACTATCGAAAAACTATCGATAGTACTATCGATAGTTGACTATCGAAAAACATTTGATAGTACTATCGATAGTCGACTATCGAAAAACTATCGATAGTACTATCGATAGTCGACTATCAAAACCGTCGATAGTCGACTATCGAAAAACTATGGATAGTACTATCGATAGTCGAGTATCGAAAAACTATCGATAGTCGATCTATCGACAAAACTATCGATAGTACTATCGATAGTCGACTATCGATAGTTCTGCGACACTATCGATAGTTTTGGAAAAACTATCGATAGTATCGATAGTCGATTTATCGATAGTTTGGCATCACTATCGCTTACGCAAGCCGGGCACTGTCCAAGGCAGAGAAAAATTACTCAACGACCGACAAGGAATGTCTCGCTGTGATCTGGGCGGTAACCAAGTTCCGACCGTATACCTGTACGGGATCCCGTTCCGCGTTGTCACGGACCACCACGCTCTCTGTTGGCTCGCCAACCTGAAGGACCCGTCAGGACGCCTCGCTCGCTGGAGTCTCCGACTGCAAGAATTCGACGTAACCATTGTGCATAAGTCTGGCCTCAAGCATAATGACGCCAACTGTTTGTCTAGGGCCCACGTCGAATCTCCCTTCCGACAGCACCGACGACGACGACGACGACCGTTTTCTCGGCGCTGTTACAGACACCGACATGGGAGTGCTTCAACGAGACGACCCGGAACTTCGCGCCGTGATCGACCACCTCGAAGGTCAATGAAGTTCAGTTCCGCGAGTCTTGGCCCGAGACTTACCAAGCTTCGTTCTGCAGCGAGGCGTGCTCTTCAAGAAGAACTTCGAAACAAGTAACCCTGCCTGGCTGCTGGTTGTTCCGGCTAGCCTGCGCGAAGAAATCTTTCATGCTTGCCACGACGACCCGACGGCTGGACACCTTGGCTACAGCAGGACGCTCGCCCGGATTCGTGACAAGTACTACTGGCCGAGACTCCCAAAAACCGTCCATCTGTACACACGGTCCTGCCATGAGGTGCCAACGACGTAAAGCCCCCGACGAAGCCAGCAGGACTTCTGCAGCCGATTCCTACCCCAACTACGCCCTTCCAGCAGGTCGGAATGGATTTACTTGGGCCGTTCCCAACATCGGCGCAAGGAAATCGATGGATTATCGTCGCGACCGATTATCTTACACGACACGCCGAGACGAAAGCCCTGCCATCGGGAACAGCGGTAGAAGTCGCTCAAGTTTTTCGTCGAGTCTATTCTCCTTCGACATGGCGCCCCCGAAGTCTTGATAACCGACCGAGGATCATCGTTCTTGGCCCAGCTCACGCAAGAGATCCTTCGGCTCAGCCACACCAACCATCGTCGGACCACCGCGTACCATCCGCAGACCAACGGGCTTACGGAGCGGCTCAACAAGACGATCGCCGACATGATCTCCATGTACGTCGACGTAGAGCACAAGACGTGGGACGAGGTATTACCGCTACATCACGTTCGCCTACAACACTGCAGCTCAAGAAACCACCGGGTTTACGCCATTCGAGCTGGTGCATGGAAGAAAAGTGACGACCATGCTGGACGCGATGCTGCCTCATGAGCCTGTGGATGACGGATGCGACGATGCCCATGCGGTCAGTCAGAGAGCAGAAGAAGCACGCCAACTAGCCCGCCTTCGAATCCACGATCAACAGCGTGTCGACGCTCGCCGGTACAATCTTCGTCGCCGCGCCGTCCACTTCCAGCCCGGAGACAGAGTGTGGGTGTGGACGCCGATTCGACGTCGCGGTCTCAGCGAGAAGCTGCTGAAGCGCTACTTCGGACGCCTACAAGGTCATCCGACGCCTCGGAGATCTGAACTACGAAGTTCTTCCCGACGGAACACGACCATCAACAAGACGTCAGCCGCGACCCGAGGTGGTGCACGTCGTCCGGCTGAAGCCGTATTACGAACGATAGCACTTTCCACCGTCGTCGACGAGTGAACTGTGAACTGCGAACTGTGAATTGTGGCTCGCGAGTCTGCTGTCCTTTAGTTGTGGATTTGTTTTTTTGTTTTTCGTGTTGTGCTGCATCGGGACGATGCACTTTTTGTAAGGGGGGAATAATGCTGCGGGCGCAGCTAACCAAATAGGCAGCGCGCCCGTGGCATAACGGTTATCGCACTTCCCTATTGAAAATTCCATCAAGGTACGTAATTTGGGACACTGACTGCCAGTCAGCAGCCCTGGTGGAACGTGCCCTGATGGTCCATCAGATGACGTCTGACTGCCAGTCAGCAGCCCTGGTGGAACGTGCCCTGATGGTCCATCAGATGACGTCTGACTGCCACTGATGGAATGTCCCAAATTACGTATGTGGTGGTCTTTGATGGAATGTACCTTCCAAATTTGCGTTTTTCAGGTAAAGGGACCCGTACGAAAATGTCAGATACAGGCCGGAATGAAAAATGCCGGTTCCGCCTAGACCCAAAATTGGGGCACCAGTTCGTATCCACCCTGAAACCGCGCATTTCCAGCCCCAATTTTAGACCCAGGCGGTGCACCGCCGGAATTCCCGCTGCGCTCACTACTGGACTCTACAAAAGAATTTGGTGCTATGCCCTTAGCCGTTACAACCGAGAGATCGTCGCGATTTCAGACCCAGTCGGACTGGGTCTGAAATCGCGACGATCTCTCGGTTGTAACGGCTAAGGGCATAGCACGAAATACTTTTGTAGAGTCCAGTGGTGAGCGCAGCGGTAATTCCGGCGGCGCACACGGTCGTCCAGGCGTCGTCACCAAACACGGTGCACGGAACACACACACAGCACGCACAAGCACAGTATCCAGTGTTGAGTGCATCGGGAAGTTCCGGCGGGCAAGCGGTATCCGAGTTGTCCAAGTATTGTCACCAAGCAAACCAGCGCATCCAGATGCCGAGCCAAACTGCAATGGGTCGGCAGCTTCGCACTATATAAAGATTCAAAGCCGAGGTCAGTGGGTATCCATCCAGGGCAACGATAGGCGCGTCAGTATCCGTGCGCCCGCAGCGCGAACGTCGTCGCCGGGCGAGCGCCGGCCGGCAGACCGACGCGAGCGCAGAACCTAAACTCTCGAAGCGCTGCCGCCCACTGCAACAGACAATGCAAGGCGCGTGTCGTCATTAAACACGGTGCACGGAACACACACACAGCACGCACAAGCACAGTATCCAGTGTTGAGTGCATCGGGACGTTCCGGCGGGCAAGCGGTATCCGAGTTGTCCAAGTATTGTCACCAAGCACACCAGCGCATCCAGATGCCGAGCCAAACTGCAATGGGTCGGCAGCCTTTCGGACTCGGACTCGGGGTCCGGTCGCGATCGGCGAGGTCTGGCACGGCGAAGCGCGGAGGCGTCCTCAAGCGCGCGCACACAGTCGGCTCTGGTCCAGAGTGACCCGGCGGCTCGGCCTGGCGCACTAAACGCTTAGGTTCTGATGTTTCTTCCGTCTCGTAACTTCTTCCACAGCACCGAAGACAGCGGGCACGATCTTACGTTCACTGAACGCGTCGAAATGCCTCCACGTGCGACGAACAGGAAAACGTGGTGCGGCTGGTGCCGGAACTGCCTAACTTCGAGCTTTGACACGGCGTGGCGCCACCTTCTAGTCCGCATTCATGTAAACGTTGCCGCGTCGGCTTCGTTCGAAGAACGAGTGGAGTCGATGCGCCGAAGTCGCTTTGCAAGCCGCGTTTACATGAATGCGACTTAGTCGCATCGAATCCAGTTGTCGCATTCGATGCGGTCATGTAAACGGCATAATGCGCTAGAGAAGCGCATCGCATTCAAGTCGCCAGACAGAGGTGGATCGAGATGGCGAGTGCGCATTCATTCAGCCCATGTAAACGGAGGTCGCATCGCATTTCGGAACGGGGAGGATTATGGGAAGGCGCTCGCTGCAGGAGCGAGTGAACAGCTGAGAACATGGCGGCGGCCAACTTCGTCGGCGGCGGCGGAGAGCGGTTCCGTGTGGTCGCCCGCAGTTCCTCCCGAGAAGAAACGCGAGCTTTTATTGACAAACTAAATGAGCGGAATATCACTGAGCTGCTCGGAGAGGGCGGCCCCCGTCCAAGCCTTGCGAAATACGACTTGCGTGTCCAAGGGAGTGCCTAGAGGTTTCGGCGCAAACACGAACGACGCCGAGAGCTCCGAGCACTGCATGGTAGCGCAGAACGAGCAGCTCCTACCTCGGTGCCGTCCCTGGCTACGCCGGAGCCTTTCGGCCTCGGGGTCCGGTCGTGGTTGGCAAGTCGGAACTCACGACAGATTGGGTCTTGTCGAGGAGAAATTCTACTAAAACATAAGACATTGTAGAGCCCGGGCTGGATCGACAGAGTGGCACAAGCGCGCAAACAAAACGAGTTGAGAGCGATCGTTCATGGAAGCTCGGCGAAGCTTAGCGAAGCGAAAGTGGCAGCGCTTTGACGTGCTCGGCATGTTCGGCGTTTCGGCGCTTTCGGCGGGCTTCTGATCAAAGTTGTCGGGTGCCCTGCTTGTCATATCTCTAACGTCAGCGGTTTTATGGGCTCACGTTCCGAAATCGTTTTCTCGTGCATAGATTATTTTTCGTAGTCATAGATTTGACGAAATAGTGGTATCCGAACGAACTTTACGTCCTTTGACCGTACGTCTGTCTGCACGTCAAAGCTTTTTGACGTACAGTCAGAGACAATCGATGTACAGTCAGAATCGCCACCAAGAAATCTTGACGGCATTTTGCGGCGGCCGACTGCCACCAGGAAACCATCAGGAAGCCGACAAGCGGAGTCTGACTGGAGTTTGACTGTCGGTCAGAGTAACTTGTTGGCCAATCAGACGTGCTTGACGTACAATCAGGCACAGACAGGTGTCCACTAGAAAACATCGACTGCCAGACAGCGTTACATTGATGGATTTTCCTTCGGGTTATCTTCCACGCAGAAGGCCAGGGTTCGATTCCTGGCCGCGCCTACACATTTTTGTTGACGCTGTAATGTGATGTTCTAGCAAATTCGAGAGCCGCCTTGCTAATTCGAGGTTAGAATGTTCTACGAACCGAACCTTCTACGCCGAATGTTCCGGAAGCCTACGCGTGTACAAAGGGGCTCCGCCTGGCAAGCCGAGTCGTTTTCGCCTCAGCGTTCGATCCTGGTGCTTCGCCGCTTTCGACGCCCGCGACGCTCTGCTGTTATCTTTTGTTTCCTTCTTTATTTTTGGGCTCAAGTTCGCCCCCATTAAACGTTTAGTTTCTTCAGTTATCATCGTCTCATCACTTGTCATTCGTGACAATATAAGTGTAGTCGTCCACGTCTGCGTGGTGCAAGCGTTTAACTTTTTACTTTCTTTTGGTTCGTCTAAAGTTTGCCGATCACCCGATTAAGAAGTTTAATCGTGATTAAAGGATTACTCGATTAATTGGTAGGTTAATTAATTAATTTGCCAGCCCTAACTTTTAATTAGTTATATTTTTAAACAAACCACTCTTAAAAAATCCGTGCGTCTACTTTCCCGCACAACACTCAAAGAGCCAATCACCGCAACTTACGGAGACATCTCAGCGAATGACGATGCCCAAACATATGATGAGACCAAAAAACGCAGTCTGAGTTGTGACATGAAGCAATTGAAAACGTCACGCTTGCATTGCTTAATGTCCAAACTCAGATTGCGTTTTTTGGTCTAAGGACATGTTTCGGCATCATCATTCGCTGAGCTGTCTCCGTAAGCTGCTGTGATTGGCTCTCCGAGTGTTGTGCGGGAAAGTAGACGCACAGGTGCACCTGATGTTTCGATCATGATCATGCAGAAAGGTGTAAGAAACGAATATACCGCTCAACTCTGTTTTGCTCGGACAGAGTGTGATCGCTCGGACAGCAGATTCCCGGCCCTCGGCGCCTGGCGTACGATTATGTCGATCGTTCCGCTAGTCGCGCTCTTCCACCATGATTTTGGATGGTTGTAATTGAAACAACACGTGCGCCATATTTTAAATCACCAAGAGTTACTCCGATGCACTTATTAAGTTTGTTTCTCGCACCCACCGCCAGGGTATTGTTTCCGGCTTCTGGTTGGCCACATTCGAATTTGTGAAGACGCCCTGGAACACGCCCAGCCCGCTTTCGACCAATGGCACCTCCTGATTTGTCTCCTATACTTCCCAATGAATGGGCAAACTCTACGTATACGGCTCTAAGCTCCTCTACTATAGTGCGCGCGCGTGTGTGCATGTGTCTGCGCCCGTATATGTGCATGCGTGTCTGGGACAAATTGTGACAAACCAAAATGTTGAACGGTGACAACTTTAAGACGGCCCAATGGACCCAATGAGTAATTAAACGACCCAATGAGTCGAAATATCTAATATTGAACGTTTCGAACATTTTCTCCCGCCGAAACAGCGGCTGGCATTGACTTCCTCATAAATCTTTCCGTTGTTGTTGTTATTGTTGTTGTTGTTGCTGAACTTGACTTTGTTTATGTGTTTTTAGGTACGGTTCTCAACGTAGGTGCCTCGCCCTGGTACAGGAAAGGGACTGAATATAGGATTTAAGGATTGGGAGTTGTGACTATAAGGCGATGATGAGCATCAGACCAATCCTTGAAATTGAACAAACCAGACGTAACGTGTAACAGGCGACAAACAAGTTTCGAAAATGAGGCCCGCCGTCTAGGAAAATGTACGCATCCCGTGACATTGATATCATGACGGGGAAAATTCGCAGCTCAGCAAACTTGCAGCGTTAAATCCCACCATTACCGTGAACCGTATCGTGGGCTGAGAGTCCGAATTCACAGATTTGGTTGTTGCTTTTATCGCACGTGTTATGCGGCAGGATCAGTGCCTGTTATGCTTGTGATCTTGCTCCCGCAGCTTTCGCTGTGCTTGAGCCGTCACGTGCTGGCTTCTGGCAAATCTGGCAGCGAAGAGAGCAAACACGAAAAATCTCAACGATCAAGCAGCGTTCTTTTTTAATTTTACTTATAAGAAAATCTTCTCATCCGACAATCAGAGATCGTCCAAACAAAATCAGGGCAGCACCAATAAAAATCTTAACTATAGACCTTGGATGGGCTGTGAGCTGCGGAAAGCCCCCGCTGCATGAGCGCAAAGCTAAAAGAGCTCGACGAGCACTCGAATTCGTAGGCCAGGACGTGCGTGTTCGTCGCCCAGGAAAAGCTAAGCATTTATATCTCCCCAAAATTTGTTTTTGTTTTTTATTGCAACAATAGATTACTGCCGAACACTCCTTCTCCGCCCAAATCGCTCGCAGTCCGAACCAAATGGGCAAAATTTCAGAACCGTTATCTCATTCAGAAATAAGTGATTATCTGGAATATTTATTGGGAAAATGGCGGCCGGTCGACGGAGCTCTCGAATACCGTATTTGCTCGAGTAATAGCCGCACTGTTTATGAACAAAGCCTGTAAGTCTGCTTTCCCGCGGAGCACGAGGATAGCGAAACTACCGCAAAGCAAATTGTTGTGTGTAATATTAATAATAATAATAATTATTTATTCCGGTTCAGGACAGCCGCGACGCCGCAGAAAGTCCGATGGCCCATACCGTATATCTGCGACGCCGCACAATACAAAGTTGAACAGTCATGAATATGTACAGATGGCAATGACGTAATGGTGTGAAAATCGGATGAATACAAACAGACGGAAAAGGGGGGGGGGCGATAGGTTAGGTTTTTGGAAACGCAATTGAGGCCTGCAGGCAGAGAGCTTTAATGTCCTCGGGGTCCTCAGGAATGTCTCCAGCCAGCTCAGGGGGCAGCGAGCACCAATTCCTGGCTGCGCGCAACAAGCATGACTCGAGGTGGCGTAGCGTACGTGCCAGGAGAGGTTGCATCTTTCCGGTGCGGGAGTTGAAGCGAGGAGCGTCTGAGGGCTTCATTGAGGTTCCCATCAGGTTGCAGAAGAGACGGATGGAAGCCACGTCTCTTCTGTGTGCAAGGCTGCGCCAGTTGGCTCCCTGTAGGAGGGCCGTCGTAGATATGTCCCTGTAGGGTGAGAGCGTGGAACGAGACACACTGCGCCTGCAGAGCGTGTAAGCAGCCCTGCGTTGCACACTCTCCAGGGCTTGTCTGAGGGAGTTCTGGGAGGGGCTCCACACAGGTGAGCAAAACTCTACGTGGGGTAGCACCAATCCCGTGTATAGGTGCCGGAAAGCGCCCGGTGGCATGCCACGTGTGACATGTGTTACAAAGCCTAGTGATCAACGCGTCTTTGCCACAATGCCCCTTGTGTGGGCTCCGAAGCTCAAATGGTTGTCGATACTCACCCCCAAAAGAGTAGTGCTCTGGACCCGCAAAACAAGGGGCGGGGGGAAGGGGGAGGGGGCTTTTTGTACCTATGGCGAGTGTCGTCACACTTTTCTTTGCGTTGAGTGGGAGAAGGTGGCTTATAGACCACATGTGGCAAGCATCTAGGTCGGCTTGAAGTTCAAGGTAGGACTTAGATGAGATTAGGGGCTTAATCAGTGTCAGGTCGTCAGCGTACAAAATTGCTGTGGAGCGCAGGACTTTCGTGACCCCGTTGATGTAGATCGAGAACAGGGTGGGGCCAACTACACTGCCCTGAGGGACCCCTGAAAGAACAGCACGAGACGTTGATGCAGAGCCATGGAACAGCACGCGCTGTGTCCTCCCAGTGACCAGGCTAAGCAGCCATTGGAGCAGAGAACCCTTGATACCTGCCTCAATGAGTTTCTGAAGCAGGAGGTGGTGATCAATGCGGTCGAATGCCTTCTCGAAATCCAGTTGCACCACTTCACAGGGCGTGCGGTTGTCAAGAGACGCACTCGCAGTCTGGACCACGACACCCAATGATGTCTCGCAGCTCCTTCCGGGCCGAAACCCATGTTGGGCGTTTGACAAAATGCTGTTCTCCTCAAGGTGGCACAGGATCTTCTTGTAAACAATTCTCTCCGGGGTTCTGCAGACGACCGATGTTGAGGCGATCGGGCGGTAGGACTCAATGAGGTCAGTGCGCAGTCCACCCCCATTGTGGACAGGGGTGATGAATGCCTGTTTCCATGAGGAGGGAACAGAGCCTGCGTCTATGATCTTTTGAAAAATCCTAGTTAATACTGGCCCGTGGTTGGGGCCTGAGAGCTTCAGGAGTGAGGGATGTATAGCATCTGGTCCGGGGCTCTGAAAAGGGTGGAGCCTTGATAGGGCATCTTCTAAGTCGCTTTCTGTAATGGTGATAGAGGTTAAGGAGCCTGGTTGTGCACGGGGTTCCCTCGAGTGCTTCTTCTAAAGTTGATGAAGCTGCCAGGGAGTGCTGCCGCTGGACCAGTGTGAGGCGAAGTGAGCGCTGAAGAGCCCCGCTATTACCGCAGGAAGAGTGACTGGCTTGTTGTTATGGGTAAAGCAGGAAGTTAGTCTGCCTCAGTGGGCGTCTGCTATAGATGGGCAATTTAGCCAGTGCGGTACAACCGCTAACCTTGCGGTCTTTAACGTGCACAACGCAGTAGTGATACACGACCGCACGCCGGTACGATGCTCATTCAGATCGAAACGCGCAGGTGAGGGGATTGAGCCCAGGATCCTGGGTTCTGCAGCGCGAGCTTTCGCTCCACGTGCTCCGAGCTGGTGTGCGCTAGACCACTCGGCCACAGATCCTTTTTTTCTTTATTGAACTTGACAACCGATCCCTCTTTACCTAAGCTCTTCGATGAGCTTGCGTTTGTCTTGCAAGTGGCGTCAAATGCGCCAGTGCACGAGACCCGTGCCTCGAGCGGCCCTTGGAAGCAGTTGTCGGTGCAGTACTGAAATGAGTGGCCCTTGGAAGCGAATAGCAGCGGAGCACCCACTCCTCGCATGTGTCTTGCACGTTTCCACAACAATGGTTGGCGAGTACTTGTAAGCGTGAATTTTATCAAATGAATTTAGTCTGCGCCTGCCGGCAGAGCCTTCAGCTTATGGAATAGACCGATCTCACTACGCCACCGCTGCCGCAATGCATCGAGGAAATTTTAGTCTTTCTACGCGTGCGAAAACCTCGCTGAAGCTCTGCGCGTGTGGAGCACGAGACGGCCCTCTCGCGCACTGTGGTTTGCCTCCAGTGAACTAAAGTTATGGCGGCGTCACGCATGCGCCGAACGCTTGGTGAGATCGGTCTATTGACGAGGATAACTCGAGTGCAACATGGCTTTGTGCATTTGAGGTGTTCTTTTTCGCTGACAGGCAGACAGACGGAAAGTGTCCTTTCTTGCCATACCTGTTGCCAATCTTGTCAGCTGCTGTGCACTTGGAGCTCGATTGTGGACGAGTAGTAGAGCCGCGCCACTTGCTTGGACAGAGAACTCCTTGGTACAGTTACTGGTATCGCTGTAGTGACACAAAATACAACCCCAGCCAAAAAATTACGCCCGGGCGACGCCGCGTTCTCAACTAATGCCGATAATAAATGCGACCCGCCGCGAGCCGCTGCTCCTTAGCGGGCGGCCAGCGGGTTGCGATCACTAAAGCAACATTGGGTCGTGACGTCACTCTCGTTCTCTTTTTCTTCCTCCGGACCTGACGGGCGCACCGTTCGCGCGCTTCGCGCTTCTTTGTGCCGCTACCACCGCTACTTCGGCTTGTGATTGCGTGTTTAGCCGTTGCTTTTATCAGTAGCCCGTGTAGCTTCGGCATAGCCTTTTGTTTATTTGCTGTGAGGACTTCAAGACTCGTTTTAGCGAGCAACTCGGTGCGCCCAACAAGACTGCCCAGCTGTTCTTTGGAAGATGCGGAGTACAACTTGTAGTGCTGTGGGCTGCTCAAACAACCCGCTGCGCAACCCGGAGGTGCTTTTTAATGCGAATAGCATTTTAATGCGAATAGCATTCTTTGGCTACTTCACGCACTTTTCGTCTATGTATCTATCTATCTGGCTATCTAACCTCTTACGCCGCGGGTCGATAAATAAATGAAAAAGACCGGCGCCGGCTGGGATTCGAACCGTTGACCCTTTGATCAGCAGGCAGACGCGCTAACCACAGAGTCATTCAACGCACTCTAAACGGTTGTACTCTATACTCTTTACCATAGGACGCGCTTTGCCGACAGCGCTGTTTCACGCAGCTACGCGGTGTCGCGCGCGTTCCATGCACGAGGGCTCATTCCGCTCAGCTCGTGAGGCTGAGCACAGCTGCCGCTAGCTCACCCTCTCCCGCGCTCGGGAGAGGTGAGCTAGCGATGTAGGAGAGGAGCTTAAAATATATCATTGATCTTCATGAGGAATGCCTGTGAATGTGCCCAAATGACAGTGGTTACTATATATATTGCAATCGCATTCAGTCCCAATTATTAATTTTATTATTTGAATGCAGAAGTCTGCTAGTTAGTAACACGAGAGTTCAGTTATTAGAAGGGAGTGGATGAAGCGGTTTGAGCCCTAAGTACTTTAACCACCAAGATGACTTTGTTGTCAGTTTCTCTACTGTTCAAGTCAGTTATTAATTAAACAAGGGCTAGTTAACAAGGTCCAATCAATCGGAGCAATTTCTGGGATAAAAACACTATATTTTCGGGACAGCTTTCGAGTTGCAACTCGCGAGTCGCAAGACATGTCTTTAGGGGCAGCGAAATTGTTTTCTCTTTCTTGTAATGGGAATTTTGCGCGTATCCTTTCTGTTACTGTCTAATGCAATTGGTGCCCAAGTAATCAATCCAATCGACATCAAGGAGCCATCCGTTCCATCTGTCTAACTCAATATGATGGTGAATTTATGCAAGCCGCCAGAGACACGTACTGCATAAATAAGGTTGTAGACCTGGTCAAACAAGTTCATAGAAACGCGGAGTCATCATTTTCAACTTTTTAACGGAGGTTTACGAGGCCATGGAGCTGCTCAACATGCGCGACACTTCTTAACGTTTTCCACAGTCGTTCATTGCTTTGTGCATGCTCTTAGTGAGTGATTGACTATTTCCGAAATAGCCTCAAATCCACAATCGAATCTGCTTCATTTCCACCCGGTGAAACCCGAATTTCTTAATCATCGAATCTACCAATGCAGAAACCTTATAAGGTGTATCATAGAATGAACGAGTATTTTATAAGATGGTGAAATGTGCATGTTGCTATCATTGTTGCTACCACCACCACCGTCGTCATCATATTCAGTATTATCATCGTCATTAGGGACCTCATGAACTGCCTTTGCCCAAAGCCCCTAAATTCCTTAATCCAGGCCTGCATGGTTACAGGGCCGTTTGCTTGGATATTTCAATCAGTGCACGCTGACAAACACACGGTGGAACCTGGAAGGTGGTGTCTTTAAGAGACAGACATCAAGGCATGCTATGCGTGATGCTTTTTTGTGGCAATGCAAAGTTTGCTAAGCGATGCTTATTAAAAATAATTCGGCACAGTTTCGAAAAGGATCCTTACAACATTGATAAATGCATAGAGCAAAAGGCTGGGATGGTGACTAAGTGTATTAGCGCCATGCCGCAAAAGCAGTGTGCCGACCCAGGTTAGCAGTCGTTATATCCCGACTAAATTGACGTTTCATAACAGACAACTTCACGCTTTATAAACATGCATACAAAACCGATTACTTATAAACTAGAACAGCGAAATAGCGATCGGTAATAGTATGCGTCGGGTCACGGTCTGCTAGCGGGGATATCGTAAGCCGATTGGTCACGCTTGATTCCTTTCGTGTCAGTGTTCTTCCCGTGGACCAACAAGCGCGCCGTGCATTCCTTGCGCGTGACGCCACTCAATTCGCCGTAATCGTGACTTGGCCAATTCAGACCGGTGCAGAAACCACTCTTCAATGAGTCGTGGAGGCATCGCACGGACGGCCAGAAATTTAACGGTGTTTTAATAATTCCGGCGGCTTTTCGTCTATGCCGATTCCTTTCTGTGCTGTTTGATATTACTCATCCCTTTTTCTTTGTTCGGGTGATTTGCGGATCCTCGTCCCGGGCTTGTTTCCCATTTTAATGCGA
>JAZHYW010063471.1:0-23563 GCA_037355805.1 Ixodes ricinus | reverse complement strand
CTTAGCACGTGCGAAAATCAAGCGGAGGACCCAGAGGAAAAGCCGTAAAGCCCCTCTTATCCTCGGAAACGTGGCGCCATCCACTGTTGTAGAAATGCTCGAGACACGTGCCGCGCGCCACTTCTGGGAAGAACATGGCGTCTGAAATCTAGCTCAGTGCTGCTCCGTGCCGCCAGTGATCTTCCCAAGCGCTGCACTGTTGTCCTTGCCTCGTGCATCGACGCACCTTGCGCTACTTTTAAGACATGAAGGGCTTTAGCGAAAAGCCGCAGTTCTCTGTGCCCCTTGTGCCTTGAAAGTTTAGTTACCACTGTGAGCCTTTGTTTGTTATCTGTACATGGCTTGCACGCGGCGTTATCACAGCATGCCGGTGGTTATTCCTACGTTTCTTTGCCTGAGAAAACAAATTTGGTGGTGCGAATTGTACGCTGCCGAAGGTACGTCCTCAGCAGCAAGGCCACCAAAATGGCGGCCGATGTGGCGTCGATGTGAGCCATGAATAGTATTCGTTAGGGGGTATTCATTGCACGCCCCATTTCAAGGCGCTGTTTACAGCGCATGCTTGGAGTGAGCTCACATGAATAGGCTGCTAAGGTCGGCATTCTTGATGGCGTGGAATGCACGTTGCAAAAGAACTTTTGAAGCTCGACGTCAGTACGCGCTTAGTAGTCGCGCATAAAATCTGTGGCATAGCCTCCTATATACTGACAAAGCCTGGCAGATCGCCACGAGAAGCGGTCGCCGAAATGGAAAACGTGGAGCCGCAGACAACGGATGAGAGGAGAGCCACGTGACTTGCGCCTCGCTGCGGCGAGACGCCGAAACACACTTCTTCCGAGCGAACAAGTGTGTTTCGGGTCCTCGCCGCTGCAAAAGCTGTGCGCTGACGTTCAGGTTCCCTGAGAAATGGCTCTTTGATGCTCTGTGCTACCATATCCTCGAGCTCCAAATCTGCGACCGGGCACTCTATGGCTCCGTCGTCGAACTGCCAGGCTTTGTGAGTATAGAGGAGGCTATGTCAATGGCCGGCTATGAATACTCCCTATACACTCTATACTCCCCATACAAACTTATTTTCGGAAAGCTTCACGAGGCAAACTGCGAAGAAACGCAAGAGCAGCACGTGTAATGCCTACGATACGTGAGTCATTTTTGTTCCATCAAAATATTTGTACAACCGCGTTTATTTGTAAAGGCTACGGCGGCTCAGAGCCGGCATGTGTCTCTATGCATTTCGTGCGAAGCGACCGGCGAGCCGCCGCGCCGCCGTTACCGTAGGTAGGCAGTAATTGTACCCCATAGAAACGAATCCACGCCGCATATACATTGTTACGCATTGAAGTCGGAGCGGTGCTGTTGCGCTGGGTTGACAGCATGAACTGCTGCGTCGTTAAGTGTTCCAATAGTTATGCGTCGTATCTCGTAGGAACAAAGCTTCACAGTTTTTCAACTCGCCGTTGTTTTGATAGGGCAGCGACAACGATGGACCCGTGCCGTACTACGACGAAAGAAATTTGGTCTCCCGGTCATGCCTGTCGTCTGTATCGGCACGGCTGACGTATTCTACACTGCCGCTTAATTTGCGCGCTACTTTTGCTTTTGTACGACTAACGCCTACAAATGTTAGCGCCGATGGAACGAACTGAAATACCATCCCACACTCGCGGGTATGCAGTGCCAATTTGGTTCGAGGGATGCCCTCCAAAGACGTTTCGTCCCCATCGTATCGTGTTGACGATATTTCCGGGCCAGTATGACATGCAGTCTGTACGTCATAAGGAAAGATTCGGACGGTACAAAAAGTGACAAGTGTCTTTTTGCTTTATTTTAATATTTTCCAAAACTCCCTTCTTTGCCAAGTGCTGCTACTGAGGCTCAGTTCCACAAACGCGTGTTTGCTTCGACGAACCTGCCTAGTGTCGTTTTGAATACATCCTGCGTAAATAAAATGATTATTATTATGATTTAAATCACTTTACCTAAAAAAGGCATTTGTTTTTATTAGTATTTGTGAGCACAGGAGATGGATTCTTCAGTCCACCCAATCACTGAAAACAGTGTGAAAGAAGATTCCCTCTAAATTTAATTATATCGTAAAGTGCAGATTGATTCAAAACTTATTTCTTGATATAAACCACGTCATAAAAGAACAAGAATAGCTTGATTTGTTTGGTTATTGAAACAGCTTTTTTGCTGCAATACTTCAGCAAACCCCCCCACCCCCCAAAAAAAAGAATATCTCCGAAGATTATATGAAAATTCCGAGGAAACAGCTCCTTCCCACCAGATTGTCTTCTATCAGCTTCTTGCTCACGGCGCCACTGTTGCAGTCGCTTCTGAGGTCGGTTCCAAACAAATTATTAAAGGCCTCTCAGCCACACCAAAAGTGAAAAGCAAAAAAACAAATAAAATATATATTCAGCGACGTAAAATATGGCCTTTGAACTCGAGCACAGTTCGCGAGTTGTTTAACTACAGTGACTTTTTCTGTTGGTTTTAAAGTGCGCAAGGTAGTGGCATAATTTCATGAAAAATTGGCAAGCCTGTGTAAGACACAACTTACTTACGCAGGCATACAAGTTTTTGTTTGTTTACTTCTTATTCTAATGTGTTTGCATAAGATGCCTCGTAATTAACGAAAGGAGAAATAGTGCCACCAACCTTTGCTGCGCCGCGCGATGACAGCGCAGCAGAGGTTGGTGGCACTATTGGGGCGCGGTGCCACCGGGGCCAATATGCGCTCCGATTACATACCGAAACTTAAAACCCGTCGAATTTGTGCGGTTTTTCAGAACGCCGTAAAATGCTTCGCGTGCCTTCTATCGTTCCGCAATTTGTTGATTTAGTGTTTTTTGATGATGCTGAGCAATTTTCTAATTGATACCATGCCCTTAAACACAATATTAAAAAAGTTAATTTCGCAAAAATAATTAACAATCAAATTATCCCGGACTTTAATAATTTTCTTAAATAGGCCCCCGGCCCCGGACCAAAACGACACAAGTGTTTCTTTGTTGCGACGCGTAGTTTTCGCAATATCGAATTTGTCCACCTTTCGTGAACACCCTTATATGGTATGGTTGTGTTGTGTCTGCTTTATGGTTGTGTCTGCTTTGTGTTTCGCTTCAGGTAGCATTCAATTTTTTTTAATTTCTTATGTAAGTGCTTTTGCTTATTCCTACTGTAATGCCCGCACGAACGCTGTAGGGTATCTGAAATAAATAAGTAAATAAATAAATAAATAAAAGAAACAGAGGACAGCTAGATGAACTTCTTAAGGTCTGCCCCAGCCCTCATGCAATTTCATCCTCATCGTATCGGCTCAAAAGCAAAAGTTCCGTCCGTGCGCGCTTCCGCCGCCACAGTTTCGCACGCGAAGAGGCGCCAGAGGCTGCTCAACGAGTCTCACTGTCGAACGCCAGCTCCACCGCTAGTGGCGCTACGCGCGTTTTTCAAGGCGCCCTCTATAGGTCCCACAAGGAATGTATAAAATACGCTAAATGTCGGTGTCATATCAATATTTCATTTTGAGCGGATAGTCTCCGAGTGGAACACCTTTTTCTTTGTTGTTGTTGTTCCGTATTATTAGATTGTCAAGTGCTTCTCAAGCCTAACCTAAGATATTTCTTTATATTCTAATTTAAAAAAGTGTTTTGCACTACACAAGATACGTTTCAGTAAAAAGTACATCAATACTACTATAAACGCTTCGTGGAATGGAAATACAGTATCTTGTCTTAAACATTCTTGTCTAGTATTTTTGTACGAAACTGATTTGTAGCGACACTCGTGCGACCGGATCGACACAAACGAACTGGTCTAGTCTAGAGGCTGTTTTCGACTCAAGAACTCGTGGAACAAAAGTCCGGATTTCTCGCGATGACTGTTTTCACCTTAGAGGAGATTCAAGACCTACTTAGTAGCATTTGGGAGCTGGATACACGTTATCTTATCATAGAGAATTACGTTGCAAACGCCACTAAGGTGTCGCCTCTGCCTGACGACCAAATCTCGGCGAGAATCTAGCTCGTGCGGCGTATAGAAGCAATAGCGCTATAATTTATCTAGCCTCGCTTTCTCGACGGCCCCCCCCTGAACAACTGGGATCCCCCCCATGATTAGGATCCTGGGTAACCCGGCAGACTCTGTCCATTGGTGCAGGAAGAAACAGAACCCACTGATTCGAACTTTTTGCGTTCAGAATTGGTCAATGCAACGTCGTACGATGGCGACTGTTTCACGACGGTGCACGATTCTCATTCGGCCTTTATTGTGGGGTCTCACGAGTCTTTTTTTTTTTTTTCTTCGTGTGACCAAGCCCAAATTATGCCACCCGATCCAAAGAGCCTCCATGGTTTGTCAGGGAGTAACTCAGTTCAGTTCACACGCTGCAAACAAAACCGCTCGATTGCTTGCACTCGCCTCCGCTGCCGCAGTGTTGCATCGTGACTGCCACGCTCCACGCTATATACGTCAATACCCGCCTCTAATAGGCCCTTTTCAAAAGTTGAAGCCATCTGGTGGCGGAAAAAGAAGCTTCAAAACTTTCGCTCTAATGGCAGTGTCCGGGAAAACCAAATCGAATAAATCGAGCGCCCTCAACTTCGCGCATCGAAGGAGACGTACGTGGGCCATATTGTGATAATTTAATCCTCTGCCTCCTGCTTTATGCTTTTGAAGACGTTCCGTTTTTTTTTTTTTTTTCTGGTATAGACAAAATGTTTAAAGTCGCCGTAAGAGGGCGTAGTGTTTTGTGAGGTCCCTGACTGGATTATAATATCATAAAACACTCTGTGTTCGAGGTTTTTTTTTTTTTTTACTATAGTAATTTAGCTTTTTCATTGCTATGACCGCGTGATTTATTTTTAGAGCGCAGCTCTTAGGCGCCCGTTTCCGGCTTGGGCGGTGACGCCGTCGTCGTCTGCGTAACCGCGCGTTGAATTATGGGACGTTTTTCATAATGACGTCACGCGTGACGTCACGTGTGACGTCACGAGGGTCATGAGTTACGGCATGGCGGCTGTAATCTGGCGTGTGTAAAAAGCGCATATAACTTCCGTGCCTACCGCGTACCCTCTATTTCAGTTGACCTTTGTTAAATTTTCAATTTACTGATAGCCTCTTTGCTCTCGAAAGGACAACCAGCCTAGGGTGACTTCCTGTGTAGTTTGCTTTAGGGTGACGACATCTCACCATTTTGTTCCGAGCGCGAATGGCGGCTAAATCTGGCGCGTGCTTGCAGCGTCTATAGCGCTGTGATAGCGCTGCGTTGTGCGTCCAAAAAGTCGCAGTCGTTTGGACTTCTTGCGAACGTTCCGCGTATGCGTGAAAACTGATCGCTATCTAGCGGCCCGGACAGCGTCAGAACGTGTAAAATTCTAATGTGCAACGCGTCAGTCGTATCTGGTCATGCAGCACTGCTATACTTGTTTACGCATTCAGGGCTGGATAATCATTCTCCGGAACGCCACGGCTGCCCTTGCTTCGGAACGCACGCGCTGGCAGCTTTGCGCGACAGCGTGCGCTGAACGGTAGCGTAGCTCCCGCTTACGCTGCAGGAGCAGGTCGCTGCTGAGCCAGCTGAGACTAGCTCACCGCCTTGTGCCGTGGTTCGTAAAAAGGCGGCGTCGTAATTATGCAACGGAGCGCTAATACAGCAATAATATAGCAGCAAAGTCAGGGCTGTGTCTATACACTGTTTACACACAGGTCCGCGTTTCGCCCACACAGGGCACTGCGCAGAAACCGCGTGAGGCTTGTGCGCACGCGCAGTGGCGACAGCAGCGCCGCCGCAGTGAAGTGACCTAGGAGAGTTGGCGTATAGCGCTGATACTTTTGCAGCGTCTTACACTGAGCGCGACGCTGGCACCCGGTGACGCCAAGTATAGGACGCGTCACTGCACTTATGTTGTAGCTTTTTTAACACTAACGTTTTGATACACTACCATTTGACGTGCAGCACTGAAATAGGTGATCGAATTGGACATATAGCGGCCATATCGAATATACTGATTTCTAATAAATAAATAAGTGTAAATACGTAACTTTCGCTCTGTCAATAGTTTCAACATTTCAATGACAGTCTCGGGAAAAAAACTGTAAGCGCTTCGTGAGAACTTTACGTTCGTGAGAACTTTACAACGTAAATACGTCGGGAGAACTACTAATTTTTCTAGCCGTTCGAGAGCCCTCTTGCAGCCCAGGAACTTTCTCGGTAACGCCCTCCCGAGCCCGTGGCACCTCCGCGCAGACCCTGGCTTGAACCGGCGGCCCAGAGCCCCGTTCCGGTAGCTGCCGGCGCTCTTTACGAATCCCATGAATAATAGTGGAGCGGACGGATGGTCGTAAATGGGCTTATAGGGCGAGGGTCCGTCGGGCGTCGCCGGCCGTAAGCCCCGATTCCCCCTAACGGTCTCGGTCCCTCTCTCCCGCCCGGAGGCTGCAGATTGACGCCATATTTCCGCCCCCGCCCGCCCGGCCCCTCGGTAATTGGCTTGCGCCGGACGTGCCCGCTCGGATTCAATCAAACTATACTCTTCGCTCCGTGTTCGCGTCCCTCGTATACACGCCGGTGATCCCACAGTGCTGCTCGCGCGTAAAACAGGGCCGTCGAACGGACGCTGTTTGATCGGCGCCCTCGGCCAAGCGGCGATCGGTAGCGGAGAGATCGCGGTCAGAGTCCTCATTCGCAGGTAGGTTCGCGAAAAAGGTGCGCATTCGGCGGACTTTCCTACATCACGGGTGCGGGCTTTTGGATCCACTTGGAGCGGAATACAATGCACACGAGCTGCGGCGTCCCTCACAGCGCTCGAAAAGCTGCCCGCTTTATTTTTAGCGAGCGACCGCGGCCCGCGACGGCGAATAAAACGTTCGGGACTGTTTATCCACAGCGTGTTTGGACAGGACGGGTTCGAACGGCGTGGTTGCCGGTGCCGTTTTCAGCGGGAAGCCCGGCCACCGGTTTCTAACGCGAGCCTCTCCCGAACAAACTTCGGCGGTGTGCGAAAAAGTTCGGGCTTCCTGTGCCCCCAACTCGTGTGTCCTCGCCGTACTGATACCGCATCTTGTTCTTGCGACAGGTGCAAAAAAAAAGAAGGAAAAAAAAAAGAAAAAGCATGGTATAGCCGAAAGAGGGCTGTGCCTCCATTGGGGACCGTGTCGCACACGGCTTGGGGTTGGAATATGGCCGAAAGTGATGGAGGGGAACTTCACAGGGGTTCGAATTACACGACCACAGACGTAGGACGACGGAGGCTAAGGGGCCTATAGGTGTGTTAGCGCATGCGCAGCTTGGAAGGCGTAGAGCGAGAGCTCGCGCTGCAGAACCCAGGGATCCTCGGTTCAATCCCCACTCCTGCTTATTTCGATCTGGATGAGCGTCGTACCGGCGTGAGGTCGTGTATTACTATTGTGTGGTGAACGTTAAAGGCCCCAGGCTAGCAGTTGGACTGCACTGGCTAAATTTATCATGTTCAGCGTAGTGTCGCTACACCTCAAATGCAAACCGACCCTTTCGCTGAATAGACACGAACGTCATACTTGGTTTGGTTTGGACTGGTTTCAGACGGGACACTGCGGTTTCGTTCTTCCGTTGCGGCGTCTCTTTTCTTAGATGCTGGTCTAGACACGACTATTGCGAGAAAAAAAAGAAGATTAGGGCTTATATGCTTTGCCGTATGTTATACAACTGCATCAAAGCAAAGACGCAGTTCCTTATGTTATTTTTCGGTCTGAGCGACGTAATCTAAGCCATCATAAGGAAGGCGAGAAGTGTCAATAGATGACCAAGTAGTCCCAGGGTGACCGGTTAAGAGCGTTTGCTCTCGTGCTGATTTGGAACGGCTAAGAAGAGTGGCGGTTGTGCCAAGTCTATTGTTTGTCATAATTGACTCAGAGAGCTCTCAGTGAACTCTTATACAGGCACCATGTTTATGAACAATTCTTCGTCTACCTCTTTTTCCTATCAAACTGCGCCAGTTGAAAAGTTAATTTCTGCGTTTCCAAACTGATAGCTGCCTACAGGTGTAACGGCTCTTCAACTGCCTGTCGTGCTGGCAGGCGATTTGATGCTGGCCCAAAACTCCCCTCGGTGAGTTCATTCCTAGGCATCGGTAGGAAGCTTTTTAGGTCAATCTGCACAGCTCGGAAGTTTCTCTTGCTCTCAGATATATCCTTTTTATATATTCCGACGAATCGAATGGATGCATCATCCACTTCATCCTGTCCACCAACTTCTCTCTCTCCTGTTGAATTTGCTGGCAAACTCTTCCGCTCGTCGCGAGGTACTTGGCACCACATCGCAACGTCCTCAGTATACGCTGCAAGCTGGCGCCAACAAGCGGGAGAAACTAAACTTTGTCCCGATCGTTCACACCAACTGCTGGCATTTGGAGCCTGTTACAGCCGTTATCGTTTTCAGTGTTGCTTTTAAATGCGCCTCTCTGTCAGCTATTCGCCTTTTTTTTTTTTTGTGGGGGGGGGGGGGCAACAAATTTAGTGGCTCCATCTATCCGGCAGCCCTGGCACACTTCCAGTCCGGGTATATTTTCTAAATTTTTACGCATCACTCTTTCCCCAGAAGAGTGAATTGTGTGCAAGAGTGGCATAGTCGACCATTTTCCGAAAATATCGCGCACATTTAATCTCACAAATCCTGCGAAACCCGCCGTCTAGTTGGAAACCAGAAGTGTTTGAGGGCTATTTGCACACTGGCGCCACCACGTTTCAACTCACGCGAGAAAGAGCGAATCGTTCATATACAACAACACCTTCAAAGCTACTGGAGCGAGCGCGTTTTTTTCCTATATCGTTTCGTTTGCGCAAGAACGCCTGCTAATGATCAGCGAGGTCAAGCCCCATGCTCGCGCCAGCAGCTTTGACAGCGTTGTATATTAAGTATGAAACAGAGTATAGACCTATCCAGTCTCTGACGTCACGCCCCTGTGGTGGCGCTGCTGTCGGCACTGCGCATGCGCAGATGCTTTGCCTGACTCGAATCTGTTTTCTGCGCAGGCGCAATGGCCCAACCTGGTGTGGGCGAACGCGGACTTGTTTGTAAACAGTGTGCTGGTCTATCTACTCCATCTCACAAACAATCTGGCAGTGATCACGAGCGCTTGACTTTGGAAAGTGCGTCGTATGCACGAGTTCTCGCACAGACAAAGTCATTCTGCTGAGCTAGGCTCACGCGCGCGTCTGTGCCTTTGTCTTTACTGCAGACACTTGTGAGACGGAGTTTATTTTCCTGCACACTTAAGCTGAGACCAGAAGCTCCGCCTTCAGCGCGAGCTTTCCGCCTTTGCTCACACAAGTGGGAAGGCGCATGTGCGCGCCACCAAAGCACTGCGGAAGCCAGCGAGCTCGCGCTGAAAGAATCCCCCCCCCCCCCCCACACACACACACACACTTTTTGTTTTATTTTTTGCTAGGCAATTCGTTATGGTGTCAGAAGACTACCAATCAATGTTTTGCTACAGCGTCACGTATATTTTTATATAAATTTAAAACAAAAACGCGATTGCTCAATACTGAGATGGAAACTGGACTGGGGAGGAAGAAGAAATATACCGATAGAGTCGGCGGAAGTCGCGTAGCTGTGCACCTATTTATTGTCTTCAATCAACGTATTTTGCGGCTTTTTAGAAGCCACAATAAATGGCTATAATATTCCTTTTCTATTTTTAATATTGAGTGTGCCTTCAATGACCCACGACTATGATTATATTTGGTGGTTGTGTCTAAACCATACAAAACGGCACGTGACCACGGAGAAAAGAGTGGAGCGCGACTCAAACCGGCCAGTTCTCGATCGGCGGTTTTCGGGCGGAAAGCAAAACGAATTTCGAGCCGCAAATTGTGTTCTGGGTAGTTGCGCTCCCATATGTCATGTACAAATAAAAATCTCGAGCGTAAATAGCCTGTCAGTGTCCTTTAAAGATGCCCTGAGGAGGTTTTTTAGATCGTCTAAATATGGCAATAACTCACTCTGCTGTCTCTAAGCATCCTAGAAACATTTAAATCATGACGATACGTGGCCGATTTTACTATTAAAAGAAGCAATAAAAAATCGCAACACACCGAACTAATTTCCTGCGAGGGAGGAGTATGTTCAAAAACCAGTACCACTGTCAGCCAATAAATAGCAAGCAAAGGATCCTCGCGCCTTCGACTGTTGGTCGTGGAACCCTGGAGTGATATCTCGAAACTCGCGACTCGTTGCTCATACAGCCTGGACAACTGTTCAACCCAGCGAGTGCGCGCTCGACAGCTGACAACCGGACGCATCACTCTCGAAGAAAAAAATAATAGTGCGATGTTCTTGAGTCGATTATTCCAGTGTTATGTTCCCTCTCCGCGGAAAAAAATACTTTTTCTACTATTCTTATTTGCTTTTATCATCTACAAAAGCAATTTTTAATAATAACGTTTGCAATCTCAACGAAATGTCGCGTTTCCATTGGCCACATGTCGTCCTGGCTGCAGGAACAATGCTCCTCTCATCGCCGGAGATGACCTCGGAGTGCTCGATCTTTGATTCCTTCTTAATATGGAAATCGGCCGCGCATCGTCATGATTTATGAATTTCTAGGATGCTTGGAGCCCGCAGAGTGAGTTATCATCATATTTAGGCGATCTGAGAAACCTCCAGGGCACCTTTCAGGGTGAACGGAGTATAGTATCTCTCAGCGCGAGCGCAGATGGCTCTGACCGCTGCAGTTTAGAGTGTAGATATTCACCTCGCAAAGGCGGCACTTGACTTGGCAAGGGAGATCTCCAGCACGCAACGCGGTCACGCATCGAGCTCCCCATGACTGAGTGGGTGGGTTGGGCGAAGGTGTGGGGCACCTTTCTTCTGTCCTCGACTGCCACCGCCGCCTGTTCCGATCCATCATCAGGATGACTCCCGAGGGAAGGTCGTGTGGACTCGGTGAACCTCGTGACACCCTTTCGCGTGGGAAGTCAACACCCGATGTTAGTTGTGGCTTTGGCCCGATTTCGTTGAAACTATCGCGAGGACGTGGACTTTTCTACCGAATAGAGCCTCATCAAAAAATGTTTTTATTTAACTTTGTTTTTAGTTCCAAGTGACGAGGAACAAAGCGCTCCTTCGATGTTCAAGTTTGTTTCGTATTGAAGTCTGGATCTAATTAAACAGAATATTTTTTTAATTTATTAACCTGGGACGTACATTGTTTATAAAATGAGTGCGACGTCAGATATTCCCCAACGTTTCCCCGAATGTATCCTTGAATCCCGAAATGACTGACACGTTAAACTGGATGAGTAAATCACGAACCGTTCATTGTGAGCACGGAACGTGGAGTCATATTTCGGTTGTAACGTTCTTTTCTGGCTTTCTTTTTTATTTTTAAAGGTGAAAGCTTTATTTGTTTTATTACGTGAAAGGCCGTCGGCGTTGTCCCCAAAATATGGTCATAAAACTACGTCATCAGCTACGCGCCTCAGAACTAAAACTAAGAAAAGTACTGCCACGCAAATGCTTCGTCACGGTAGCCTGTGGGGCGCGCTCAAGTTCAAAGCGGACGCGCCTCAGAAATAAAACACACAAAAAAGCGCAGCAACGCAGACGCTTTGTCACAGAAGCCATCGGGAAGCCGGCGAGTGTGACGTCATCGCCGGGGAGCCGTGTGCGGAAGGAAGACGTGGCGCTCTGCGCGTAAGAATACAATGCGCGTAAGAATGCTTTCGCATTCCTGCCACGTAAGCAATCTTAAGTGCCTTCAGCGATTTTTTAGAGCGCAGCTCTTAGGCGCCCGTTTTCGGCGAGCAGTGTCGCCGTCGCCGCCGGCGTCGGCGTCGGTGTAACCGCAAGGTCAAGTGACCCCTCAAGTCACGTGACCCCAGACCTGAAGGTCACGTGACCCCCCAGGTCACGTGACACCCCCCCCGCGCCTCCCCCCTCCTCAAGAGCTGCGCTCCAATTCGGCGTTACGGGGAGTTGTAAACGGCTTTCACTTTTTTTCTCCCCGATTTCGACCACGCCGAGGCTGTAAGTTTACTTAGCACGAACCTAAAAAGAGCTGCGCTCGCTTGGTCCAGTCAGTCGCGGTGCTTATACTTCACACGAAAAACACGGCGTTCACTGTTCACGTGTGATGACAGAATTGTGTGCGGACACTCCTCGAGCACGATCCGAGTAGATTCACTTCATACATGTCTCCACGCGCAGTGGTTTGTGTGACCTACGTGAACGTCATACAAAGAACGCCTCAGGTAGAGTCTGTAGTCTGTCTTTTGTAACATGTATATCTGCAGTGTGACTGCACCTTACCGAGAACCCAGTATAGCTTTCACTATATGGAATATGGAACCTGAAATTTGTTTCTGAAACCCAAAATCCAGATTGCAGACGAAAAAATAATTTCTGAAAACCTAAAATCCAGAAAGAGTCCAGACGGAATCCAGATAGATTTCCAGTTCCGTAATCCGGATAGCAAAAAAGTTATACTCGGTTTTTCGGTAAAATGGGGCTCTAGAAAGCGGCGAAGCTCAAATCCACAGCTGAACACGTCTCTCTCTCTCTCTCCCTCTCTGCACCTTCACTTTGACCAGGAAGAAGACGAGTCACAACTGTAACTTCAACGCGAGTGAACGCGATAGCGAAACTATTGAAGTTCACTAACCGCCTTTCAATCATGAGCGTGGGGAAGAACGGCGCCGGTAAATTTCCCGCAAAAGAAACGAAAAAAGGCAGCGGCGGTACTGCACTGGCTAAATCTCTCGTCTAAAATGGAGGCGCCTCTGTTGGGGCTGACTAACTTGCTCTTTCTTTGCATATACACGCCCCTAGGGTGGAGAATAAAAATCAGGTTGATTTAAATCATCAATTAAATCATGATTTTAATCACTTTGTTTTTTAGCTGTGTTGATATAAATCAGGCCAGTATAAAATTATTTCAAATATTTATTATATATATTGTCTCTTGCAATTTGAGAATTTTATAAATTTATTACTTGCGCATACGCTATAATAAACATTCATAAAAAAGGAAGAATTAGAGTTCTCATAATGACTAGAGGTCAGATGTCGGGGCACTAAAGCTACAGTGTTATGCCCATTAAACGGTGCAAAACGACTACATGAGGCCCATTTATGCGCAATTACCTCTCAGTGATAAGGTCTTGGAGAACGCGTTTTCTCTCTGTAAGCGATACAGGTGTTGAATGAAGCCGTAATATACTATATGCACAGCTCCGTATGTACTACACAATGTTACGGCTTTAGTGAGTTTTTCTATTGCTTACATACATGCAAAATGGTATCAAAGTCAGTCTTGTCGATAGGGAATACCTAGGCTTTGATTAGTCATTTATTTAAAGAAAAAAATGGACTGCACCACCTTCTTGGGCCTTGGTGAACTCCTGGGGACGCACATAAGGTCACGAAATCACTAATTTATTTTCTCTCTCATACTCGATTATTCAAGCAGTTATAGAAGTTTGATGTATATAATATAAATATGCATTATTTTATATAATTTTTTAGCTCTTTTTGTTCTCTCCTTTCTTGTCCCCAACCTACCCCTCTCCTTTGCGAAGTAGAAAATCTACTAAGCAAATTGACCTCTTCGTGACTGTAAATAAACAACTATTCTCTCTACAGAGTATTTGTGCCGTTTTTAGATTTCTAAAGTGGAATTTTAAGCGCGTAAACGACCAGCTCTATTGAGCAAGGCTGCAAAACGTTTCCTGTAAGAAAAACAAATATGAGAGTCGCGCTTTCGTCATAGCGGTTCGTTGGCGAGTCACGCCGAGTTCTATTAAGCCAAAGGAAACGCGAAAGAAAGAAACGAATAAAACGAGAAGCGAAAGCAAGAATATGTGTGCACACACACACACTCCGCGCACGTGCGCAGACACACAAGCGCACGTGCGTAGGCACCCACGCGCGGACACACACACACACACACACACACACACACACACACACACACACACACACACACACACACACACACACACACGCAACACATCGCTATACTGTGGTGTACACATGGTAAGCAAAAATAAAAAAAGCATTTTGTTGACGGCTAACCCGTAAACGAAGCTCGAGCTCAATGACTCCTATTTTTCTTTCGTTGCTTCGCACTTTCGGTGTAAAGGCAATGACTAACGCCCCCTCCCCTCCCCTCCTCCCCTCCTCTTCCTCCTCCTCTTGAAACTGACGGGAAACAGATCGGAGTGAGGTCTTGGTCATTGGCCTGCTGAGAGTCGCGCAAGCAGGATGCGGGGTCGAAAACATGTTGCTGTGTGGGAACATTTCTTGAGCAAGAAGAAGAGCAAGGGTGAAAGAGCAACTTGTAAAAGTTGTGGCAAGGAAATGGAGTAATCTGCCTACAGATACGGACCTATACTCGGCGACAACTTTTCTTGGCAGTGCTGCTAAAGCTACAGAGCTCGAAGCACGCCGTCTTCTTAGCAGCTGAACACGGTCCCCGGTCTAAATTAGTGTTTTGGCGTAACGTAAATTATAATCTTATAAACCGAAAAAAACTAAAGGTTTTTTCGGTTCGTGTCCGTCGCAGGTTCTCCGGTTTCTAGCCATTTCCCTCGCAAAGACGGTAATGTAGATTATGCGATCTGGTAGTAGGTAACAAGAGGAAAAGGAGGTAGAGGAGCGCAGAACCACGAGATCATGAACAGCACGAGACGGAACGATAAACGACACCATCGAAACGGACATGAGGCCCATAGGCTGCGCATGGTTCACATAATAAACGTTCCAATCAACCAATCAATCGAAACGGACGCGCCCGGGATCTCTTCCTTAACAGATGGCGTCTGCTCTAAGCCTGAGTATGTCCACTGGAAACGGTTTCATAGACACTAACGAGCTGTATAGAGTGCTGGCTCCTGAATGCCGACAACGAAATCAAAACTGAAAAACGGTTAAACCAAATCTGACGTATTGAAAGCCCGGATGCTGGGCGGAGTGATACATGTGCAGGAGCTCCGCCTCCTAGCATTCCCTTCATTGCCAGAAAAGTTGTCGCCGAGTATAGAAAGCGTCGCAAAAACTCATGGGCTCTTTTATCGTTCGGAACGACTGCAAGTTTTCAAACGCGATTTAGGCAAGCAAGTAGATCAAACTTGCGTTCGCCACAAACACATCGTTTCGTGCGGTTCAGCACCCGGAGTTTTGTACACTCATGAACATGCTGCGTCCAGGGTACAAGCCGCATCTCCGACATTTAGTCGGAAATGCCATTGCTGACGAAGTTTACCGTGAACAAAAAGCAAAAGCATGTCTCCGCCTGCACAACAAGGTTGGCACTATGAGCATGGACGGATGTTCAAACGTGCACAATGAACCAGTGACCTGCGTCACTGCAACGAATGACACTGGACAAACGTTTCTGGCTGACACTGTTAACTCCAGAGGACATTCTCACACTTCAGATTACCTCGGTGAGCTCGCGACAAACGCAGTCAAAAACGTGAAAACAGAGCAAATGCAAGGTGAGAAGTTTTGTAGCGGACAACACAGAGAAAACGGCGAAAATGAGAAGGAATTTGCAGGGTGAGTCTTCAACAGGCATCCTGGCTCAGCGCACTGTCAAGAGACTTTGAGCTGAAAACTGTGAGGGAACAGGTTGTGCACGTGATGAAGTACTTCAGAAACAACCATTAGGCTGAAAGCAAATAAAAAAAATCAGCAGAACCCATCCTTTGGGAATGATTATCTACGTTAATGCGAATAGCATCAAACGGTGCGGAGTTATGCGCGTTCGTCATGGTGGCCGGCACACTCTAGATACGCCAGCCCACTCTTGAGGCGATTCTAAATTTGTTGACACTTTCACAGCCCTGCGCATGATCTCCGCAGCCCAGCACGTGCGTTTGTGTCACTTAGGAAGGCGAGCAAAGCACGCGCCATACGCACAAACACTCAAAATGGTACCGACCAGACTTTCTGGCGTCTCAGCTAGTCTCAACCAACGGTACTCTAAACGGTTGTTTATATCTTTGCCATAGGACGCGCTTTACAGCGCTGTCACAGCTACCGGTGCGCGCGCGTTCCATGCACGAGGGCTCATTCCCGCTCTCGTGAGGCTGAGCACGGCCGCTACATCACCCTCTCCCGAGCGCGGGAGAGGGTGAGCTAGCGGCAGTGCTCAGCCTCACGAGAGCGGAATGAGCCCTCGTGCATGGAACGCGCGCACCGGCAGATGTGACAGCGCTGTAAAGCGCGTCCTATGGTAAGATATAAACAAGTGTTTAGAGTGCGTTGAATGACCCTTCATAGCTCTGTGGTTAGCGCGTCTGCCTGCTGATCAAAGGGTCAACGGTTCGAATCCCAGCCGGCGCCGGTCTTTTTATTTATTTATCGACCCGCGGCGTAAGAGGTTAGATAGCCAGATAGATAGATAGATAGATAGATAGATAGATAGATAGATACATAGACGAAAAGTGCGTGAAGTATCCAAAGAATGCTATTCGCATTAGAAGGCGGGTGGAACACGCTTGGTTTTACTTTCGAGGTTAGCTGGAACACATTGGTAGACTGCTTGGAACTTTATTTGTAAAACTGGGAAATTTGAATGAAGTGTTTGTGACGAAATCAAACACAAATGACAGTGCCGTGCAGCAGAAAGTGGCAAGCCTATGGATAAAGTCCAGTGCAGAAGACATACTCAGCAACTAATGCAGCCCATCGCAATTGCTTTAGATAGCGTGTAGAGTGCATCCTGCATTTTCTCAGAGGTTGTGGAACCCTCGAAGGACCTTGGAATGAAAACTGCACCTAAACATAATTTAGTCACTAGCTAGTGAAGTGGCTTCTTTTGCTCTGTATATGTACGTTCTTGATTGTGGTAGTTTTTGTTCTTGGTTTTTCATGGGATAAAATGTATTTTACCGATATTTTTGCATATTAAAAACTTAAAGGCTACTCAACATTTTGTTGATGTACTGTGAAAAATAAAGTTTCATTACACAAAAAAAAGCAAGCACTGCTTATTCCAACATGAAGTGTAATGTAGTTCGTATAAGGAGCTTTTATTCATACCGTGTACTATAAGGCTTAAGTAAAGTTGCAGTAAACACACTTCCGTATTGTTTTCAGTTATTAGGGCACTTTGAAAATGAGTTTGCGATGTTTTAATATATAAAGTGAGAAAAGTAACATATTGTTAATTTAAAACAAAGTGATTTAAATCAAAAATTAAAAAAATCTAATTTAAATCCAATAAATGTTTTTTTATATTTTTTAAGAAGACCATGATTTTTTTTTTACCTGCACGCAATACAATTACCTACTTTGATTGCGCGTGAAAATCTTACTAGAATCACTTCAGGCACTCACGAAAGACACTTAGAGTTGCTCGGATTGTAATAGTGTAGCAGCAGTAGTATGAAATTTAGCATATTGAACCGACATCCGCACTCGGCGTTTTTTTCAGCATTTGAAAGGCTTACCAGATACCTATAGTGTCGTGAAATTGTCTTCGAGGGGAATAGAAAAAGCAATCAGAACGTAATTGGACTGTGTCTGAATTTTACGACCTTATAATTGATTTTGCTTTTGGTTTATCCAATTTCCGATCGGAAAAGAAAACTCTCACAAAGAGAGAAATATATAATAAATTAAGATAGTTGGAAGTTTAAAAGCCTGAAGAGAAGAGTGCCGAGTACTTCATAAAATTCGCATATGTAATGATGGTAGATTCGTGAGGTTGCGATAATGAATTTGAACGAAATGCCATACCGTATTGAATATTTTGCAGAAACTAACCTTCGCGGTCGTGGTTATCAAATGGTCACGAATCTCAGAAAACGGGGATACAGCGTGCAATAGACAAGAACTATCCTTTTAATTACGCGCTGTTTCACCAGTTTGAATGGACACTTCGAGAAATATTAACTACGTCGGCGTGGGCTACTAAAACAGGACCTTAAAATTTGCGTTTTTTTTTATTGTAGTGCTATCCTTTGCTATAGAAAGGTACCAACCTGGGAATCTTTAGTAAGGAACAGTGCATCGTTTTTCCTTTTTGAATAGACTAAACTGAGCGAGCCCGAGACCATGATTCTTTTTACTACTTTCTCATCGTGACGCCTTTGTCCCCAACAGGTACGAGAGAACCCATGCGTGGACCCAACGCAAGGAAAGGAGGCTGCCTCGTTCTCGGTTCCTGCCGAGTGACTTCCGGCTCAATTGCCAATTAGGAAAGCCTATCCTTCGAAGGCGGAAACCTTCCTCCGGGAGGCCGGCAAAAAATGAATTTCTCGGCTCTTTTGGCGGAGTCCAAGTAAATGACGTGGTTTCCCGCGGATTAAATTTTTCCATAAGAAACGCGCAGCTCCCCTTTCTCCGCGTTAATGTTTACTGGATAAAACTCACGTATTTATTTTCCTCGTTGCTTTTAGGAACCTCTATCTCCCGCCGGGCTACCATAAATATCCAAACGTCTTTTTGTTTGTTTTTTTGTTTGTTTTTTGGAGGCGGGGGGGGGGGGGGGGGGTCTTTCTACCGGGTTTTAATCAAAATGCGGTCCCGAAATGCGGATCTGGCCACGAGGTGTGCCGGAGGCTTTATTTTTACGTTCGCGCAGCAAGTGCTCAGTATATCTGGGTTCTCGAATTGAAACGTCCGTCTGGCGAAGTTGAGAATGTGCCTGACGAAATATGAACTGATTACGCAGTCCCTCCCTGCCTTCTCTGTTATCATTCGCCGGGCTGAATAAGCTCTTCCCCGCGGCTATAATCGAAACGTGGAGTATCTTTTTTCGGGGTCCCGAGGCCTTTGCGGGTTTTCGCCTGAAATGCATGGCTCCACTGCGGCGCAGTTGGGTGCACATAATGTTGAAAACTTTCTATTTCTTTTTGAGTCAGACTGCGTAAGCGCTAAAACTTCCAGTCGAAGGATATACACGTGTTTTCGAATTAACTTTTATATGTTGGCGGACTAGGTCCTCCGTTGCTGCTGCACCAAAACAGCAACATCAAGTTCTTTTTCATATATTGTGAAAGGATTTTGGGTTCACAGCCTCCCAACTGTGGTCTATGTAGCATGGCTCAAAAACTAAAACTCGAACTGCTGTTTTTTGTCTAAACATATGTTTTGGCATCGTCATTCGCTGAGCTGCATTCGTAAGCTGCGGTGATTGGCCCTCAAGTGTTGTACAGGAAAGTAGACGCACGGCTTTTTTAAAGTGTAATTAGAACAAGTAAATAATCAACCGACTGACACAATCACTCGTGATTTAAACGAATTATGGCTGCAATAAATTCTACGAATAGGAAAACTGTGAAGCTAATCTTCAATTTCATGTCGCATCAAATTTAACGCATTGTTGATATGTGTGGGGCTATCACTGGACGTCTAAGATGTGAGGCTGCATTCCTTTTAAAGATGCTATATGTTGGAATGATGGATTAGACAACCATCTAAGAGGAGTTTGATCATGCACATGGAGGTTAGTGTGGACTATTAATACCGATCAGCAAGGTCAAGAGCTTACTAATGGACAATTTCTAAGGGACGTCGGATGCAGAATTTTGTCACTGATTAATAAAAAATGTAGACTTGCTAACTGTGTTCTGAGTTACATGAGAATAAATGAACAGTTTTATGAACGTTAGTACTGATTTTTTTTTTTGCGAATGATTGGTTCGAATGTTTTTTTACAGGTTTCTGCTGCTCAACCAACAAACGCCAGCTTTAAAAAAAAAAACTGCGATTGAATTTAAGCTATTGCAATGAAAGTACGTCATATCAAAATCTTGAGAACTGCCGATTTATAAGATCGTCGATTAGTACAAAAGGTTAAAGATCGCAGAAGCTTCCTCGCTAAAAGTTGCTGTCGTTATTCGGTGACCCGGCTGGAACAACTCCCTAGGCCCTCACGTGACGCATACCTTTCGCTTCGATTCTCACAGATTTCACCGTTAAAACAAAGCTAAAAATGCACAAACTTTAGGCTAAAAGTTATATCGTAAAATCGTTGATTAGTAAAAGACGCAAAGATCGCAGGAGCTCCTTCGCTAAAGCTGCTGTGGTAATGCGATTACCCAGGCTGAAACAACTTTTCTTAGGCCCTACGTGCGACGCTATACATTTTCGCATCGATTCTCAGACGTTCCATCGTTCAGAAAACGCTAAGAGAGTGCGAAAAGTATATGCTAAAAGCACTAAAAGTTTTATCGATCTTGGAACACATCTGAAACCCCGAGCACCGCTACGGCGATACGACTGATGCTGTCTTTCACCGTGCGTCCGGACGCAGCGGACGCCAGAGCTATCCATCCGTCCCGCTCTGTGGAGGGTAGCCCGTGATACACTTCCGCGTTTCGCTGTGCCCCCTCTCCAATATCACGTGGCACTCACGCGGCCTTGGATTGGCTCCGATGGCTCGTAACATCCGCTGCGCCCGGACGCGAGGCGAAACGGAGTATAATACCAAAAGCGATCTTGCGCAAAGGGTACGCGGAGAGCAAGTTATATGCTTCTTGCACAGGATGGCGGAGACTCAGAACGACGCCAAGCCTGATTGGCTTTGATTGAGCGGATAGTGGGCAGACCCCAATGCTAGATGCCTTCATGTCTACCCTCTGTTTTTTGTTTTCAATCAGCCAATAAGAGCTCGGTGTTCTGACGTCATCGCAGCCCCTGAGCAGGAAGCAGACGAACTTGCGCTTAGCATAAAGTCACACTCCCTCATGTCTTCACGTTATACCTTCGTCAGAGAGCACGAAGAAGCCCGGAATCATCGGAAAGCAGCGGCACTATACGACCATCACATACGCTCGCTCCGAACAAACTCGCGTCCACCAGCTCTGGACGCTGCGTCAGTGACGCACCAATGACGTCAAGGCTCTTGTGAGGTCACGTTACGGGTAGTTGCTTTACGTAAAACATGTCGGCAACCTCGGGCGGTGCCGCTTTGGAACTTCCGGTTTATCACTCTAAGCCGCTCTGCCTCGTTGCCGCGGCCCACTGGTCTCTGCAACAATCGCTGGATCGCGCTTCCAGCTCCCGCGAGTGAAGCCATCGGACGGCCGTCATGCTCGTGGACAAACTGCGGTTTTGCTAGCGTTGCAGAGGCTGGCGGCGTAGCGGTGCCGCGGACAACGTTTTCTACACGTTCTTGTCATTCGCTGAGGAAGGTTTTAAGACCCTGTGTAAACGTTGAGACGTTGCTGTTGAGAACACAAGGGAAATTTTTTACGAAAGCGCAGTGCCACAACAAAAAGCAGCAACTCGTCGAATACCAGTTTCACCGGTCTGCGGCGGGATCAAAGCTTCCTTGGCAAGCCGAACTGCTGCGTCTCTGTGTGTTCGCATGCTTGTGGATACCGATCGAGAATCGGCGCAGCGGGAAAGTGTTGAAGGTGTGTCGCGCGTGGATATCTTTGCATTATATATCGGCCACGGAGTTCTCGGTCATCCAGCTGTTCCGCGATTTGCTATCAATAAAGGAGGGAAAACAATCTGTACGTTCGTTCTTATGCACTATTAACCATGGCTGCGCCTGAAACCTATTCTAATAGATCACATGCGCTGTGGAGCAAGGATGGTTTTCGAAGGCAAAAGACGCTGAACGGCGAGATAGGCAATCTTTGAGGCGCGGCCCATATGGTCGTGTGCAATCGGTTGCCCAATCAGAATTAGGCGAGCCGCGCTCAAACTTCATGTCACTTGCAATTGTTGATAATGAGCTAGCTCAACTGATCAGTGATGAGGAGCTGTTTTGAACGGTATTCTGTAAACCATCTAACGACTTAAAAAAGACGTACCTTTCCCGCCTCTTCCGTCGCCACTGGACGCTGGATCAAGATCATTTCTGGACTGCAAGAGCCGCAGTTACAAGTATAGTCGTCAGAGTAAAGTGAAACGCTGCCCAGAGGCACATACGGCTTCACGCAGATTGCTATCGCGAAACACATCCACGGCGTCGATTCTTGATCGGTATCCAAGCGTGCGAAGGCACAGAGAGGCAGCACTTCGGCGTGCCAAGAAGCTTTGAGCACGCCGCCAGACCGGCGAAACATGCTTTCGACGAGTTCTGCATTTTTCCTGCTGCACCGCGCTTTCGTAAAATTGTCCACGGATTCTCAACAGCGAGTCTTAAGTCGATTACAGAAGGTTTTAAATGGATGGTGAGCCGAAATTTAGATTTAAAGAAAAACAATGCAGGAGATGTAGGCGGGACGCTACAATGCCTACAACACAACTGGTAAGGCGATATCTCAAATGGACGGCCGTATTTTGAGAAAAAGAGGTCAAGATTGAACAAGGCCGACGAGGCGCGTGACGTCAACGTACCTGGTTTCTCCTCTCTTCGCTTCGCCCCCTCAAGGCGGCGAGGCGGAGAAGACGCGAGGCCGTTCCCTCTCCTTCTCGGAGAAACAAGACGTAAACGTATCTGTCAAATGCGTCCACTTTTTTGAAAAATACGGTCATCCGTTGGAGATATCGCTGTATGAGTGATGTATTGGTGTTTGTAGCATCCCGTTGCACGCCACTGCCGCCGTGTTTTGTCGAATCCAGATTTCGATTCAGCATCCCTTTAAAGCACTCTTCGCCGAATGACGACGAACAAGTAGAAAACATGTCTTTAGCTACGCTGCTACCGGCCTCTGCAAAGCTAGCCAAACCGCGACTTCGCTGCGTGCAAGATGGCTACTGGTGGCTTCACTCGCGCAACAGTGTTCTCACGCTGCGACCAAGGCTGTGTCTCAAAATTTACCTCGATGCGACTCCGACGTTTCAAAACCGTGGCGTTTCAAAACTTACTCGCGCTTACTCGATGACGTCAGAACTCGCGTTCCAGAAGGGATTGTTTACTCCGACTTCGGGACCTGAAGAGCAGCGGAGTCCTCGAGCGATTGGCCGACAGCCAACAGAGCTTGTGAGGGACTGTCCGGAACCAGTGCATGAGCATGTTCAAGGCCCCATGAAAGACACGGACGACCTTTGACTAAAAAACATTCTCTCCGAAAAAAAATACGAAAAAAAAAACAGAACAGAAGTGGAGTGTTGCACGATTTATGTCGTAGTCGTATCAGACTTGCGATTTTCGTACTATCCTGTTTGGACAGGTTAAAGGGCACTGACAACCCCAAAAGGTCTTATTTTTTTTATTGTCTAAAACGACGCAAGTTGTAGTCATAAACACGCAAAAAACCGCATCGCGAAAAACATTTTCCGCGCGCGCGCGCCTTTTTATTTTTGGCGTTTAAATCTCCGCCGCTACCTCCTTGCTTTTTGATCGATGACGTCAAAATCAGGAAATTTAGAAGCTTTGTAGGCGGCATTTTATAGCTATTTAATAACGGCAATCGTAAAACATGTTTACGCAATTGTACTGTAATGGTTGGTGAGATGTCCTTCTACTTCATGGCGGTTTTTCCGCGCCGGCTCTTGTCCGCCAGCTCGCTCCTCGCATCGGGTCAGCGGGTCCGAGTCGAGTCGAAACCGCAAATTGACTGACTGCACTGCGACTTCAAATTTGGAATTTGTTTTTTAATTCCAAATACATTTCGTTTGCGCACCGTTACGTCTCGATTATTTTGATGTATGCCCTTAAGGACGTCCTGA
>JAZHYW010063468.1:0-14126 GCA_037355805.1 Ixodes ricinus | reverse complement strand
TACAAATTACGCGATGTAGACGTATCTTCCAAAGTAATTGAACTACATTTCTAAGTAGCTGTACTCTACTCAAGATACTTCACAGTGAAAGTAACTTGAGCAGTATATTGGAATACACTTTATAAAGCATTTATTTAGTAGCTTAACTTAAACACTTTTATCGAGTATTTTGTTCAACACTGGGCTAAACCAAGTGCTTGGGGGATCGTTGGCCGAGTGTGTTGTGGTACCGCAAATCAGAGCACGTGGGCAAATGCGCGAGCTCCCCTTAAAGCACGGAGCTCATACGCTGCAGAACCTGGCAGGGACCCAGGGTTTAATCCTCCATCTACATTGTACCGGCATGCGGTCGTGTATAGTATAACTACTGCGTGATGCACGTTAAAGACCCCGGCTTAACAGTTGTACTGCACTGGTTAAATTTATAACATATACAACGGGTAAGAATGTCGCCGTACGGAATCTCCTGCTGTCTGAAAAACTAACGACTAATTTGAATGCGCCGTGACATTGCATCTTAATATGTGTTAGCGTGTTCGGGTTTCGTTTTACTAAACCTTTGATTATGCGGCTCTTACGATGAAACAGAGTGTAGTTGTCGGACTTCTGGGAAAATATTATATATTTAAGAAAATAAACATCGTTAACGCAAAAGAAACCAAACAATATATGCGCGCCTAATAAAAAAAAGGAAATAATATATTTGATTACAAATGTTCTTTAAATGCGATAGTACTTCACGCCTAAATCATTTTAGGTCTTAGCGTACCAAAAGCTATAAGAGAGATCTCTATGCTTCGAACGGCTTTACCGAGCACTTGCGCTTGTTCGCACTGGGAGAGTAATTCAGTGGCACCATGCTCGAACTTGTTGGTTCCTGCTTCGCTCGCACGGTGAAACCAAACACTTCACTGGTAAGGTATTTAGTAAAAACAGGACCAACTCCAAATAAAGGGGACACCTGTGTACTTAACGGTGGCTCAGCGCCGGCTTAGATGTACGCGAAACAACTCGAACGATCTGGAAAACACTGCTTCCGCGCACATCAGGCGAACGTTCATCAACATGGCGTCCGGTGAGATATCGAACCGGAAGTGCGTCTCGTGAAACTACCCCATAGGAAAAGAAGATTTTATATACTAGGATAACCGATTGGGCCAGTTGGTAAATGCTGTACGTGATGGAGATGGACACTTCAGTAAACGCGGACGAAGAAAAGGCGCAATCGCAAGAGGACAAAGCCATGTCCTCTCGTGGTTGCGTCTTTTTGTTTTCCGTCTGTGTTTGCCGAGCTGTTAATTTCCATCATGTAGTACGAGGTTTTATATGAACCACACAAATGAGCCAGCAGTTTGGATGAATTATGTGAGTAGAAATTGTCTGTTTCGTCATCACTCTAATTTATTTTCCACTTGGTAAGTTCTTTTTTTGTTCCCCCACAACCAATTTTACGGAACCCAGATTTCCGATACTAAAAAAAGAAACCTTGTAACGGCGTTTTGGTTTGCAGCCGTACGACATTAACCATATTTCCTCTCTGCAGCGGAGAAACTCCTTTGATTGAAGACAAAATGAGAAAACTCAACTGAATGTCTCTATTCTCGTATTTGTGAATGTGAATGAAAACCGAAGGGTGCGCACAAATTATACGCTGCAAAGCGACAAGTGCAACATATGTTTTATCTTGAGTTCTATACAAACAGCGCCCGGTGGCAATTTCAAACGGAAGATGTAGACCGTTTTTTCTTGAGTGTATTTGCTTCCCATGATGTAGATACATCACTTTCGCTTTTATGCTGACGATGAGTGCTCTTTCTTTGGCTTTTTAAAGAAGTTCTGAGGATCTGCAATCTAGCTGTTTGCCATATTATTCTGTTTTCGCATAGAAACGCATTGATAACTAACGTTATTGCCATTGTTTTTCTTCTTATTCTTGCCTCTTCACCGTAAACGAGGAACTTTATTTGCACGCAGCCTCGAGATGGAAGCGCCGGTTCCTTTCGAGTCTTACATACCAAAGAGCAGCAATTGTTCGCGCCTTTGAAATACGATTTTTTTTCGGCTGGCCCGTTTATCTTTTGCCGAGAAAACTGGTTAAAAAGACTCCGTAATCAAAATACAACCGAAAACGTTCAAACAGAAATAAAGTGAGAACTTTCGAACCTCATACAGTTTTATTACAACTGACAACAATGCCACTCGACAATGTTGCCTCTCCTCCCTCTCCCTCCCATTAGAAAAAAAAAAGAAAAAAGAAACGAAGGCGCTGTTTCAGACAGTGAACGAACGCCGTAAGATATACACAGCCTATAAATACGTCTAAAATATTTGTTCTTTTTTTCTTTTCTTTTTTTACAGTTGTACGGTATTATTTAGGTAAGAATATAGTGTTTCTACTTGGAGGTGGCTGTTGAAGTAGTGTTTCGCAGAATAAATACAACGAACTATATTATCTTTGATCTCACCAACAAAAGGATTTCTGGAACGGTTTTATCAAATATTTTATTTCATCCGTTCCTGCCGTACAAATAACGTTTTACGCCCCCCCCCCCCCCCATCATTTTGAACTTTTTTTTCCCTTTGAGAACTATCGCGATGTGTTTTTCTTCGGGAATTTCCCGCGTCTCTCTTTTTTGAAATGGCATCATAAAACTACAAAGTCATATATATTACTTTTTTGTTTTTGAGTTGAATTTCTTTTTATGCTGACGCCGGGAAGAGCACAGTTCACGAAAGTTTTATGGCACATCCGCGTCAAGTAAGAATGTGCAACCACCTAAAGTACCCGTAAACTTCAGGAAATACGCGGATTCAGAGTTAGTGTTAGGTACACAGGCGTTGGGGAATGTCTTCTTTCGGCCTATTCCAGAAAAATGAAAGAACTGAAAAGGTCGATGGAGGAAATTAACACCTCTTGTACCATTGGGCCTTTATTTAACTCTTTTCCGCATTTCAGGACAGGAATATAGGTCGAACAACTTAATCACGCACTTTGGCTAGTCCGGCAATCTTGCACTTAGTTTTACGATCCTAAACCGGATTATTCTTGCAACCCTTGAGGCGCCAAAGAGGCGCCAACTACTATCACGAGGAGTGCCTCTTACGATAATAGTCGGCGCCTCTTTTCTTACACTGAATGCACGGGCGCTCAGTAAAACAAAAGAGTCGCCAACTATTCTCATAAGGACTGAGGAGCCCTATCCTGACAACTATTTCACAAGTAACTATCATAAGGGAAGGCTCTGGCATATGGCGCACAAAACGGAAGATAATTTATACACAACAAATGCGAACACTCAGGTTATCGCGTTGCTCACGCGATTAGATTCTTTCAATAGACAATAATGCACAATGTCAGGGGGTACGCCGCACGATCGAGGTTGAGAGAACGGTCCGTTCAAAAGTCGAGAAAGAAGTAGATGTTTCGCTGCCCGTTAAAAACTAGACAACGACTTCCAAACATTCTTTGAAGAAATGCTTAGAAATCAGATAAGTTAGTGCTATGCGAAAACTACTATAATAAACTAAAATAAAAATAAAAGTGTGGTAACAAAATACAAAAAACTTCATGCTGATGAAAATAATAACAAAAAGAAACATGTTCCGAAATAGCAGAAAAATCAACTACGTCAATATAGGAACCCAATACTAACCAGTTACAAGACAGGCTAAATGCTCGCGATTCTTTATTCAATAACGTAAATAAAACACTCTTGCAGTTTAGAGAGAAAAAAAATACAGGAAACAAATTCTTCCTTTGATATCGAAGTTCCTACCACTTTACAAGATTGCTTTCCCCTTTCGCAAGTTTCATGGTTTCATATTCGTCCGGGCTTGTGCACTCTACTATGGCGGATTGAATTTAAAAATAATCTCACAACCAAAAAAATAATCTAAAAAAAAGATTAGGAGAAAGCAAACAAGCATTACCTCGTTCGTGCGTACGATCTTTGCATCAGAGTCACGCTACAATTTCCATCTCGTCCCCTCCACCCTAAAACAAACCAAGCCTACTTTTCCGACTCGAAAGCGAAGTTCCCCACGGCGGACGAAACATAAAGAATCGAAGCAAGAAATCTTTCGAGTAGAGGTCACTGTAATTCACGAAACAGCCGTAAAACAGAACGGTAACGAAAGGCAGCAGCCGACGATCCCTACCTGAACGCGTAAATAAAGTTTAAAAGAAACAAACCTGAAAAAAAAAGCGTATTCCTGAAAATTGTTTTGTTTAATGGCTTTTTCCCAATCCTTTTTTTTTTTGGTGGCCTTTCTTTTTACCGGCTTAACGCCCATTAGGTGAAGTGGGGACCTGCATACGGTATGCGAGGAAAAAAAAAAAGAAACGAGGGGGTTGGGGGATTTCTGGGTGGGATTTCCCCTCAAAATTTCAACGTAATCAGTCAGACTACTTTCTCTTCCCCATTTCGCTTTCTCTCCTTTCTTTTGAACGAGCGCGGTATTTGCTGGCACCACTTCGTCGAAATCAGACGTCGCCCACGCAGTAGCCGAGCCAGTAAAGTGGTATGCAAAAGGAATTCGGATGATGTTGAATGGAAAAATAAAAGCAAAAAAAAAACACACACACACACGTACGCACACGCGTGCACACACACACGCACGCGCACAAACCCCCTCCCGCCCCCCCCCCCCCCCACAGACACACACTCACACAAGGGAACAAGGTATAACGAACACAACAAACGAGAAAACACCGGGGAAAGCGGTGCTAAAAGAAATTGAAAAAAGAAAAAAAGAAACCCGGAGAATTGAGAGTCGGACCCCTCGTCGTCGATTTTCCTTCTAAAACGTGGTCCGAATAGATACGACCGAGAATTGGGAAAACTAGGGAAGCGACGGGAAAGAGGAGCTGAAAGGAAACTAACGTACCTCGAAATGCTCTCTCTATTCTCGAGCGTACGTGGCTTTTATGTCCCGGACGAGAACACACGCCCACGCGAACAGCGAAAGGATAGAATCCAAATGACGAGCAAACAATAGAACAGCGGGGAAAAAAAAAGAGGCAAAAAAAGAAAGCAAAAACAAAAATGAAAAAAAAGAAAAATAAACGAGACAAAAAGAGAGCACCAATTCAGTTCACGTTTGAAAAAATCCAGCTGATATATTATCGAATTTCGATGTCCTCAGCCACATAAGTAGTTCGATTCTTTCATTACGAACAAGGCTTTGCATAGGATGCTTATGAAGGAAGATTGCTTACGTTAAAACATATCACGTTATGAATAAGAACAAGACTAGTCCAATTTCTTTGAGATATTTGTTGACAGGTGATACCTATCCCGGAACGTGATTGTAACTTTATAAGAACATATAACAGAACATATTAATATTTATATAAGAACATATTAATACTCCAGTCAATGAATGTCCTATGACAATGTTATGGTTTTTATGTAACTACTGAAGATATTGACATCAGGCTGGTTGTATTTAAAAGATAATAATAATATTAAAAAAAACTGAATAGCTTCACGTTGTTTTAGTTCTGATTCCGCGTTCATCATTGTGTTACAGAGCCCTTAATTCCGTTAAAAAATCCCGTTGTTTTTGTTAGCTTCTATTTTCGAGCGTTCCGGAAACCAAATTGAAGGATAAATACAAATTGCTGTAACGCGTCCAGTATAAAATTTAATTTCGCATTGATACCTGCTCATAAAATTTCTCGGTGCATCGTCCTTTGGAATGAATTGAGGAATTATTTGCTCTTCGGTGAAACAAAAAAAAATTCATCTGCTCATCTAATAAAAGTTTACACAGTGCGGAAAATTCTCGGTAGGCATGAGACGAAACACAGTTATTGACGTCGAAGTTTTACGAAATGACGCGAATTTGTGGAACATAAGAATTTATGGTCCGTTATAATTAATAAAATTGTCAAAGGTATGATTCTTTATTTAACGTACGGTGCCGATATGAGTGCCAGCTGTAAAAGCAATAAAACAATTCACCAATAGTAGTTAAATAAAAACGGTAATGCATTATGAACGCGGGGTGCTTTTGAGGAGCAAAATTTAATAGTCCCTTGTACTATAATAATAATAATAATAATAATAATAATAATAATAATAATAATAATAATAATAATAATAATAATAATAATAATAATAATAATAATGATGATGATGATGATGATGATAATGACGGTGACGATGATGATGATGATTTTTTTTGATGCCTTGGAACAACAAGGTAGTCAGAACGTGGTGGCACATAAATCATAAACCAAGACACAGAACAGGTTAATAATTATATTCGTCGAGAAATACCATGCAGATTTATAGCCAGAAAGATGCAACTCCTGCTCCCGGTATATCTCGCGAATATACGCCACACTTTCAATGCAATTTCTGTTTTGATATTCACGTGAGCTTCATTAATACTCATTCTTGTCCTCCGTAGACTGTGGAGTCCGAGCAGCCCGAACACATCGTAAGGGGCTCTTGCCTTGTTTTCTAGGGCCAGGAGAGCGGATGCCGTGCGCGGTTCTAGGTAGGGTCAAGAGAATCCCAGTGGCGAACCGCGTACCATCACTCAAAAAATACGTACTCTACCGACTCAGTTTTCTGGCAGAGGATGCAATTCAGTGACCACAGTACTACAATACCTTCCTTTTCTAGCCACGGTTTTAGAAACAGCAAGCACTCCGCAATGCAATTAAAAAAAAAAAGAAGTTATACTGAAGGTTTGACCGGCATTTTCTCTATTTTTTAAGCATGTCCAGCCCTGGGCCATCACAGTACAGTGACCTATAGAGAGGTATCGGCAACAGCACATCTATTAAATCTTTTTTACAATGATTTTCGGGAAACCAAACTGATATTTTCTAGGACAAAGCACACCTTGAGTATTCTAAAAGAAAGCTCAACTTCACGCAAATAACCGCGTACACCGGCACATCTTTGATCAAGAGAGGACACCACAAACTCAGAGAGCGCATAGTACAGTCGCACCGGCATAAGAGTACGAAAAAATAAGTATTTCTTGTCGCGTAAAAACACATACCTAGACACAATTTGTCGTAGAAGTAAATGGGTCAATCCCAGACTGGAGCTACGCCACGGCGTTAGAGGGATGCTGAACCATACATTTCAGTGTGGCGCACGATCTTTCCACGAGCCAGCAGCCGCCGGTGTGCGCGAGCGCACGCAACGAAATTGACGTCCTCATGTCCCCGCCCATTCAAGCTTATTAAGCGTGAATGGGGGATATGACGACGTCAAGTTCGTTGCGTGTGCTCGTGCACACCGGCGGCTGCTAGCTCGTGGAAAGATGGTGCGCCACTTATATTAGACACTGAAATGTTTGCACCCCATTCACACGACCAGCATAAAGGGTATTCACATGAGGGAGAAATCCGGGATTTATCCCGGTACGCGCATTTGGCGACGAAAACGTCAGGCTTTGCGACATGCAAAGCCTGCGTTTTCGTCTCGTGATCCGCGCGTGCCGGGGATAATCCCGGATTCTCCCTCGTGTGGCACAGGCCACGCGCGGAGGAGCGCGAACTGATTCGTCGCTGGCCATAAAGGTCCCTTAGCTAAAGGGACCTTTATGATAGTGTGAATCGGGTTGCAATTCACACGGCAGGGTAAAGGTACCTTTGGCACAGGTACCTGTCGTAAAGGGAGCTGGAGATCGTGATCACAGGGCGTATAAAAGTCCCTCTCGCTAAGGGAGGTCCTGTGTTAAACGGAGCTCGTGAAGCTGCCTTTACAGCTACAGGGAGTAGCCTCGGACCCACGAACCTCAAAATAAATATCACAGATATATAAATATATCTTGTTTAATGCATTATTACAAATTGAATATATATAAGTAGCAAATTACGAAATGATTGTGAAAACAAATATGATGGAATAATACATTAACGAGGAACGCATACTCCAGGGTCGCTAAACTCGTCAGATACAACTTTCTTTGTGTTATGACATAGCGGGGGAGGAGCTGAAAGATTGCTGCGAAGTTTTCTTTTTCACAAACCCGCAGATCCGTATATCTTCGTGACGTTTTTCATTGTGAGGGCGAAAAATCCCTACTACTCCCTAGGCGCCGAGCTAGAGCAGCACGAGAAAGCACGCGGAGACGAACGTGGTTCGTACACGTATAATGTCACGATGAAGATTATCAGCTGCGACCTTTGATGGTCTCTAAAAAGCACAGCGGAGGCTTGGGTAATTGCATTCTAAAATCGGCACCGTCAAAGTTGATAGTCTGACATCGTTCTTATCTCCGCCGATAAAGCAGAATTTACTAAGAAAACGTCCCTGTCGTCCCTTTTATTTATCTCGGCCTTTTGAATTTGATCAGAGTGTAGCCCGACGTGGATAGGTAACAACCAGCCGAGTAGCATTGTCCACCTTTGGACGGATTTGGCTTCCGGGCAGTTGTCCCCCATCAGCGGGAGATGATAGACTTTCAAAGATTAGCCAAACTGGGATTAATTCTGCATTCATCAATTGAAATAAGAGTAATGTCAGTCTGTCAATATTGACGGTGATGTTTCGAGAACGCGAGAACACCAAGCTTTCTTCGTACACAACCAAAGTTTTCACCGTCGACTCGAACACGCACCATCAAATTTGTCGTTCACAACTGATAATCCTGACCCTGACGTCAAAGTTTTGAACTATAAAAGGACGTCACTGAACGCGCCTGCACACAACGAACCCTGGCACGAGCCTCTCGATTGAAAGTCTGCCATGGCCGCTCGTAAGTTCATGGAACGCGCCCCGTTTTAATTCCAGAATCTCTAGAACCATAATTTCGAAAATTGCACGCTGTGCTGTTCCTCGTCATCGCTCAGTTGGAACGCCTCTAAGCAGGGTCGTCGAAACAGAAGAACGGGAAGGGGGCGATTCACCCCCCCCCCCCCAAGTGGCGTCGAAAAAGGGAGCGCAAAGGGGCATAAGGGTGTAAAGAGGGGGGGGGGGGGGGTACGCCCCAGCCCCGGACTATAGCATTTCAGAGAGTTATAATAATAATAAAAGAAAAAATGACAGACGTTTGCAGTTCTGTGTAATGTCGAATTAAAGCGCAGCTCTTGAGGAGGAGGAGGGAGGGTGCGGAGGGGAGGGTATGCCCCTCCACCCCCCCTCTTCCTATCCTGCTTGCCTCTCATTTAGCGGGGAAACCTAATTGATGTTAAAATTACGTGACGTCAATTTCCCGCTAAATTTAGTGAAAAAACGTCCCATAATGCAACGCGCGCGCGGTTACGCCGACGGCGACGCCACTCAAGCTCGAAACGGGCGCATAAGAGTTGCGCTCTAAGAATTCGGGGGAAGGGATATCTCCCTTCTTCACTACTATCACCCCATCCTCTCTCTCTCTCTCTCTCTCCCGAACAATTTCTATGGCCCTTCCTTACCCCTATTTGAGTGTGTGTTTGTGTTGGTTATACCTTTCCCCCCCCCCCCGTTCCACGGCTTTTCCTCGCCATCCCCCCTCGTCCCCTCATCTCTCAGACATTACCGACGTCTCTATACATAACGCTTGTGGGGGACCCCGGTGGCGTTGTTAACAGTGGCGGAAGATGAGCTCTAAGACCGCATACACCGCGCACGGCTCCACAATATCACAAAGTTTAATCTTCGCCTCGATTCCGAAGCGAAGATTTTGGCCTCAAATAACTCCTTCCCAAAGTTGTGAAACGTCACTTTGTCGTCACCAATAACTTCCACAAACGACAATCTTGCGACGACAAAGTTCAGAGTATTTACAGCTCGCCTAGGTACAATCTACGTTTCATTGATTCTATCGCGGCGTAGGGATGTAGGGACACGCAGGCGCGACGTCATCAGTGCAGCCCGTCCAATCGGCTGGCCCCACGGTGTTGCTCGCGCGCGCTCCGATGAAGCTCGCTACAACTTTGTGCCTAACATTCTCGCTGGAATTTGAGCACCGAGAGAGCTTGGATGATTGACATCTCGTCCCGCGTGACGCCAACGCCGCGAGAGTCCAATCAGCACGCTCTGCGAACTTCGTGCCCAACTTTGTGTTTGACGAGTTTAGCGACCCAGCTAGCAGGTAGCAGCGGCGGCACGTGGAAAACAATGACTGCTACGAACCCGAACACGATGGACCACTGCGAGCTCTTTTTCGAGGTTGCAGGCGAGTCTTCCGACTCTCCCGCCCAGGAAGGGCCCTTTTATCCTCGTCGTCGTCCATCCCTTTTGATGGCGTGACTGGCGTAACCGTGAGACTCCGACGTGGTTCGTTCCTGCCGCGGGCACTATTTAGCTACATCAGTGAGAACTTTGCGGAAAAATGGAGCTGCTAAACACAAAAAGGTCGCCCACCTCGCAATGGAAACTCGTAAACGCAGATGATTTTTAGGGCCAGTGTGGCCAGACGGGTTGGACGTTTTAAAGCAAGACTCATTAAAGTGCGCCCTTATACTCAGAAAAAAATAAAGTGCCGCAATAGCGAATACAAATAATATTTAGTTTTTAAATGTGATATTTCACACACAATAATCAAAAACTGCGCGTCAAACCGATTTTGAGGAATAATTGTTTATCACGTGCTAATCTCGCGGTTTAGCAGGAATGCAATCGATATCAACTTGAAGTGCCCCGTTTATTTTTCGTGTGATAACACTGTAGTGTGATCAAGAACGCCGTTTACTACAGGCTACCTTCAGCTAAGGGACCTAAGCTAAAGGTACCTTTACGCTGCCGTGTGAATTGGGTATAAACTTAGTGTTCTTGTAGTACCCAACGCACGCTGCACGCGATCTCTGAAAAAAAAAAGTTTATAACAGAATGTCGTCGTAGCACTGCCAATGCCAAGAGGTCGTGCCGGAAGACCCGTTTTCACTGCGCTCCGGAAAAAAAAGAACCAAAAGCGTTCGGAACAAAAAGAAACAAATAAAAGCATTGAAAAGAACAACAACAGATATTTATTTTGTTCCGAACGCTTTTGTTCGTTCGCTCCACTGCCCCACGGTGCGTGAACGCGACGCGAATGCCCAACGACACCCTCCGTGACTTGTGACAGCTGTCGCTTTGACTATACTGTAAATTAACGCAGGACTGCTCAATTTTTTAATGCGAAAGCATTAACTGTCCCATGGAGCGAGCCGACGTCATCAGCTTTGAAGCCGCGCCAAACGGCACCTTAACTCCTTTCTCCAAGTGAAGCCGGCTCCAGCTTTGAAACCACGCGAAAAGCCTAGCCAAATGGCACCTAGCTTCCCCGATCCCAAAGGAGCGGAGTGAAGCTGATGGATTTCGGCTTCGGTCCCATTGGCTGGAACGCGTCATAGTTTCAAGGAACGAAACTCCCATTGGCCGCTGCGAGTCAGTTTCAACGACCGCCACCCCACGGCGCTGTGTGTCCGCGCCGTGAGCGCGCCGGTAACACGAAGCGTCCAAGGTCAGAGCGGCAAGGAGAGCGCGCGATCTGGCGTTGACGCAAATACGCCGCGGACGAAATGAGGGAGCGGAACAATGAGATGCATGCTTTCGCATTCACAACTAGTAAGAAGAACTTAGCTGTACCTCGAGCCTTTTTTACGCCACTAGTGCTACCCGTGTTAGGTTCGTTGATAATAACGATTGTATTATTTTAATATCTGCATCTAATTCCCATGTGTTTAGGGTTCGCCTTATGTGAGGGAAGTCTACACTCACAGTTGTAAAACTCTGGAAGGGAAAAGTTGGTTAGTCCTTAAAGTGCACGAATACTTTTGTACTTTGTCTCGATTGATATCATTATCTTTTAGATTTCATTCGTCAAGTCATTTCCCTTGTTCTCTTTCTCAATATTTGTAACCCATTCCATCACAGGAGGAGGTGGGGACGCAGCGCTGCAAATAATCTCATCGGATATAATCTAAAAAAAAAATATATTGTCGTAAAAGAACTCTTAGGAGTTGTTCGGCTTGTCCATACTTTGCACCTTAAAAACAATATTTTAAGCACGCCTCAGAGGGTCCTTCGTGAAAAACAGATAAGGTGTTTTTCAAAGCTCCTCTTTTGACGGGAAAGAGTTTTTTTTTATCGCCCAGCGGCCTTTCCAGTGAACCAGGGGGCGATAATGCTTGGGACGAAACCGTTCTTCACGAGCTGAAACAGTCCTTGGGGCATCGAAGAACCTTTCAAGAACGAGTTTTGCTTTTAGAGTTTGCAGTATTCGCAACTTTCAGCGATGGTGGTCTGCGGTGTGAGAACCGCTCACCCTACGCGATGGATGATCGGCTTCAGAATGTAGGTGCTTAATTACTTAAACCTTTTTGACGTGGAAGTATGAAGTGGGGCTCGCATATCGCTCGTATTTCACAAAATTGGAATTACTTTCGCGTCGCACACCGAACCTCGTACAGCTGTTTCAAAACGATCATCCAGATGACAGCCATTTTGATAGAAACTAGAGCGGTCCCAATAGATCGTAAAAGTTGCAAATAGATAATTCAACCGTTAAAAAAAATAATCACAGTCCAAGGGCCTAGATTGCAGTCCGTGTGGCAGCTGCGGTCAGCATAAAAATGCTCATGCGAAATGCGCAAACGTAGCATTAATTTTATGGAGACATATGGAATATTTACCGAAGCAATTATGCAAGCTAGGCTTTCGAATAAGGACACTTCTGCAGTCTTGGTACTTAGAATACTGGTTAAGAGTTATCCGAAGCTTTATTTGAAATACCAGGGAAGGCTTATCCTTCCAGCCGGAAATGCTAAAACGGTTCGCGACAGAGAAAAACAATACAGCCCGGGCTTCTTGACCCGGTACTTAAAACTCAAGATATTTAACAATTTTTAAGAAATTTTAACATATTTTAACAAATTTTAGCTAACCGTCAAAATGACAGCACCCACAAGAAGATCGGGGAATGAATAGGCGATACTCTACGCGACGCTTATGTATAGTTGTGCATTTCTGTTGAGCGCGCGTGCCGACAACGAGCTTTCGCCAGATTCATTTTGCACCCCGTCAGAGCTGTGGATCCTGTCAGCCCAGAGTGAGATCTTCACAGCCCATGGCTTGGGCATGTTCGTAGCTTCAGAAGTGCAGCAGAGCGCGAGCCAGATGGCACTTGACAAAGGCCTTCTACTCAAACGGTAGCTTTTTTTCGAGGACCATTCTCCACTCTCCGAAAGCATTTTTGGTGTAGCTGCTCCGCGACGCACTCGAGAAGAAATTATTTTAATACTAGGAATCATCCTAACCATTGGGAGGGTAAGGGGTACCATTTTGTTTTTAGTTAATTTTGTGTGGAAGGGAGTGAATGCATTTTGGCGGCTCAAGGCTGATTCACGTTCATGCGACTGCGTATGACCCGAGAGGCTAAAAATCTGTTTTGAAGCCTTCTGTGACTGCTTACGAGCGTCTTACAACCGTCGTAAGCAGTCAAAAGAGGCTTACAAACCGAGTTTTTCTACTCCGGTCGTAAGCAGTCAAAAGTGTGTGAATCGGCACCAAGATTTATCGGTCAAGTGAGTACATTTTACCGGTCATTCTTCTCAGTGAATAGAGATACGTCATTGTCGGGTCTTCCGATACTTCTTGTGACAGCCCATTTTTGAGAATGTTTGACATCGTACACTCTAAGAAATGCCTGCGCGTCTACTTATCCGCAAAACACTCAAATAGCCAATCATTGCGATCTACGAAATCAGCTCAGCGAATGATGAGGCGGAACATCCGTTTAGACTCAGAAATGAGGTCTGCGCTGTGGCCTTACGCAATGCAAAGCGTCATGCTTCCATTGCGTAATGCCACAGCGCAGACTTAATTTGAGGTCTAAACAGATGTTCCGGCTCACCATTCGCTGAGCTGATTTTGTAGATCGCAGAGATTGGCTCTTCGAGTGTTTTGCGTGTAAAATACATGCGCAGGCATTTTTTAGAGTGCAGTAGTCAAAGGTATACGGTATAGGTTTCATGGTTTCGCCTATTATACGAATTAATATGTTGCTCGAAGTATCTCGCGCTTACACCACATACGTATACAACGCCTCTTGATGTCATGGCGATGTCCCGAAGAATTGTGCATTACATTATGAACGCAGTTACCGCATGCATGTTTTTTTTTACGCTAAAAAACATATTACTTACGCATTGACTGCGTCAATGAATACCGCTGAGAGACCATGCAACATTACGT